>CAJQZJ010033226.1:2581913-2608505 GCA_907164525.1 Lophiomys imhausi | reverse complement strand
GATATTCACTAAATCTAACTTATATTAATCTACCAGCCCCTTCAAAGTCCCAGTTTTGTTTATATTGAATTTGGATTGATGGGGGATATGTCATCATTTACCAGGGATCATTCCAGGCTTCGACTGCAGGAGAATGTGTAAGTTCTCAAGAAAATTCTATAGTGATGAGGATGAGGAGCTACTGATTAAATTGCTCAAGAAATGAATACCAGAGGATCAGGAGTGTTTTAAATGGACATCAAGATTCTTCAGGTACACTGATAGTAGGAAAATGCACACGACAAATCCCTGGATTGAGAGCAGAGCTTTATTACTCCTGTTTATCCTTGTGCACCATTGGACAAGCATGAGAGATATCAACTGCTTCATCTCTATGAGTAGTAAAATAGAATCTACCTCACAAGGTAGTTGTGAGACTTTAAATAGACAAGGTCTTTTTAAAGAAACTAAATTAATAGTGGCTGCTATTCAGATTTAGTCATGCAATCATTTGTACATTCTTTTTAACATATATTTATTAATTCAAGTTACATGTCAATCAAAGCCCCCTCCTCCTCCCCTCCCAGTCCTGCATTCCCATTCTCTACCCTCTCTTCCTCCTATCCTTCTCCTCCACTGAGGGGAGCCCTCACATATCACCTCTCCTCAGTTCATCAGTCACATGAAGGCTAAGAGTTTCCTCATTTTTTTTAATCTATTCTTCAGCTGAAGAGCATCTAGGTTGTTCCCAGTTTCTAGCTATTACAAATAAAGCTGCTATGAACATAGCTGATCTGATGTCCTTGTGGTTTGGAGAAGAATCTTTTGGATATGCCCAGGAGGGTTATGTCTGGGTCTTGAGGTAGAACTATTCCCAGTTTTCTCAGATATCACAAAACTGATTTCCAAAGTGGTTGTACAAGTTTGCATACCCACCAGCAATGGAGGAGGGTTCACCTTTCTCCACAACCCCACCAGCATATTCAGTCACTTGAGTTTTTGACATTAGCCATTCTGACAGGTGTGAGATGGAATCTCAGAATGGTATAGAGTTGTATTTCCCTGATGATTAAGAATGTTGAGCATTTTAAGTGTCTGCCAGCCATTAGAGATTCCTCCTTTGAGAGTTCTTGGTTTAGCTCGTACCCCATTTTTTATTGTATTATTTGGTTTGTTGGTGTTTAATTTCTTGAACTTTTTGTAAATTTTGGATATTAACCCTCTGTCATATGTGGGATTGGTGAAGATCTTATCCCACTCTGTAAGTTTCCATTTTGTTCTAATGATAGTGTCCTTTGCCTTACAAAAGGTTTTCAGTTTCATAACATCCCATTTATTGATTGTTGGTCTTGGAGCCTGAGCTATTGGTGTTTTATTCAGGAAGTTGTCTCCTGAGTCAATGAGTTGGAGGCTTTCCCCCACTTTCTCTTCTGTTAGATTTAATGTGTCCTGTTTTGTGTTGAGGTCTTTGATCCACTTAGATTTAATTTTTATGCAAGGTAATAAGTATGGTTCTATTTGCATTCTTTTACATCTTGACATGCAGATAGACCAGCACCATATGTTGAAGGTGCTTTCCTTTTTCTATTGTACAGTTTTGGCTTCTTTGTCAAAATTAAGTGACCATAGGTGTGTGGGTTTTTTTCTGGGTCTTCAATTTGATTCCATTGATCAACTAGTCTGTTTCTATGCTAGTACCATGGTGTTTTTATTACTATTGCTCTATAGTATAGCTTGAAATCTGGGGTGGTGATACCTCCAGATGTTTTTTATTGTACAAGATTGTGTGTGTGTGTGTGTGTGTGTGTGTGTGTGTGTGTGTGAATATATATATAATTTCAGGAGATTGTTTTAGCTATTCTAGGTTTTTTTGTTTTTCCATATGAAGTTGAGGATTGTTCTTTCAAGGTCTGTAAAGAATTATGTTTGTATTTTGATAGAAATTGCATTAAATTTGTATATTGCTTTCAGTAAGATGGTCATTTTTATTATGTTGATCCTACCTATTCATGAGCATGGGAGATCTTTCCATCTTCTGTTATCCTCTTCAACTTCTTTCTTTGGGGACTTGTTTTATATTATGTGTGGCTATTGTGAAGGGTATTGTTTCCCTAATTTCTTTTTCAGCTCATTTATCTTTTATGTAAGGAAGGACTACTCTTGGTTAAATTGTCTTTATTAGACTCTGTACACTTTAAAGAGGCTATAACTTACATTAATAAGATTGTAAGTGGGTTTCATAAGAATGGCCCTGAGGTTAATCTGTTATTAGTAGCCAGAAGATTCTTAGATTCTTTTTTTTTATAAGTACTTTATTTTTTTTCAAGTTACATCTCAGTCGCAAACCCTTCCCTATTCCCCCTTCCTGTCCCACCCTTCCACCCTCTTCCCCCCCCCCCAACAGCTTCTCTTTTCATTCCAACAAATGGTTCTTTCTCTTATAACAGCAAATTCTATACAAAACAGCAGAATTAAATATGCCACATTTATGAGAGTTAAATGGCCCAGTATACCTTCCCAATGTCCAGTTCATACATATTTGGCCCCTGACTTTAACCTTCTACCTTCTAACCATCTCCATGAGTTTAAAGTTCTATAACTGACTTAGTTTTCATACTAACTTGCATCACTATTATAACCATCTTCTTATATCTAGAACGCCCTCTTGATTCCTAAACAACTCAAAATTTAGCTATGAGACTCTAGCTGTCTATTCTTCAACCACCTCAGAGAGCTGAGAAGGATAAATATATCTGATTGTATAGGAAGTGCAGGGCCTGCAGCTTCCAATACTAAGAAATGACAAACCAGTGACTACCTGGACAGTTCCCATTTTCTCTCCATACATTCCAGCATCAGTCTTCAGCCTTTTGGTCCTGTTTCTCTGACAGACATTTATTGTAGAGCAGGGATTGTGTAGGACCAACCCACCCTGTCTTGGCAGAGCTTTGCTGTCGACTTCCCTGCTACCAAGTTTTGTCCTTTTTGGACAGCAGTCTGTCTGCAGTTGAAGCAAGGAGTTTTTACATGCCAAGAGATAGGCTTGCCACTAATTCAACCATCTCACACTGGAGATTCTTCGATGCTTTTCTTCTACTTGGAGTAGAATAGGGGGTGCTGTCAGGAGCTGATATGTCACGATAGAAGGAAGATGATTCTTAGATTCTTTTTTTTATTTTTTTAAATACTTTATTTTTTTTTTTCTACAAGTTACATCTCAGTAACAAACCCCTCCCTATTCCCCCTTCCTATCCTGCCCTTCCACCCTCTTCCCCCCAGAAGTTTCCCCTTTCAGTCCAACAGATGGTTCCTTCTCTTATAACAGTAAGTATTATACAAAACAATAGATATAAATATGCCACATTAATGAGAGTAAATTGGCCCAGTATACCTTCCCAATGTCCAGTTTATACATATTTGGCCCCTGACTTTAACATTCTACTATCTAACCAACTCCATGAGTTTAAAGGTCTATATGTGACTCAACATTCATACTATCTTGCAACACACTTTTAAGAGTATCTTCTTAGATCTATAACACCCTCTTGATTCCTAAACAGTTCAAAATTTAACTATGAGACTCTAGCTGTCTATTCTTCAACCACCTCAGAGACCTGAGAGGGATAAATATATTTGCTTATATAGGAAGTGCAGAGCCTGCAGCTTCCAAAACTAAGAAAGAACATACCAATGACTGCCTGGACAGTTCCCATTTTCTCTCCATACATTCCAGCATCAATCTTCAGCCTTTGGGTCCTGTTTCTCTGACAGACATTTGTTGTAGAGCAGGGATTATGAAGGACTTACCTACCCTTAGATTCTTAATCTATAAGTAAGACATGGCGATCACAATGATTTAGTGTTCATGCATGTGAACTGGATTTATTACTAAACTGATATCCTTTTGGATGCAGTCAATATCCATCTGCCATGATTCATCTTTCTTTCTCCCTTCTTTCCCCAATCAACTTGTCACAAACACTGCTGTCCTTTATTCTGCTTGGCTTACTTGGCAGCATATACACACCCAGTTGGTGTGAATGCTGATGGCTGAGAGTTTTTAGCCATCCCCCCTTTGTAAGATTTCTCTGTCCATGGAGAAGTGCCTATCCAAGTGGACAATTGGAGTCCAGCAACTAAGCCCTGGAGGATTTGATGATCAAAGTGACAATTCTCAATGCCCATTCTAGAGTCCACTAGTGAGTGCTTCATATGTCTTAATTCACTCAAATTTCCTCCCTAGCCCAGTCCTTCTTCCTTCAGATTCCCACAAACACCAACCCAAGAGAAATTCTCCAACATACAAAACCTCATTCCATTTGGTGCCTGTGACAGCAAAGAACCTCCAAGTACGATTAAGTTCATTTACAATCTATAGGATTGGCTCACCTTTCTCATCTCCACTATTTTCTCCTGATTCATCTCAGTCTAATTTCACCTGTGTGGAAATTGCCTCCACCCTATTTTTTGGTCATAAGAAAAGCTAATGATGGCTTAATGCAATAAACGTCTCCATGTTTTAAATCATCTTCAGTTTAATATTGTTTAACCCACCATGTTATTGAATTATATTGACAGGATATTAAATAAGTTACTGTAAAACTCCTAGGCTGTATGTATTATTGAATCCTAGTTAATGTATTTCTGAGGTTATTATGCTACCCCTGCTACACCTCTTAAACATCATCAAATATTAGTTTTTTCTCATGTAGCTTTCATTCATTTTTAAAATCAAAACTACAGCAATAATTAAAAAAGACAGATACACACTTCTTTGTCTCCTTGCATACAACTGTACAAGGCTAGTTAACCTTTTTGCAGTCACTGAAAGTCTAATGCCTTCTTTGTGGACATAAAGAATTTCATGTGGCTATCATTGTAATGATGGAGTCAATTTAATATATACAAGTTTGTTCAATTTTTAAATTTGCCTTTGGATTCATTTTAGGTAAGAGTTTTCTAGAAAACTTTTGTTTACTAAGATTGGAAACTCAGTGGTGTGAATGTGTTAATTTTAATATCTGGTTAGGTCAGAAATAAACCTGATTATCTGAGGTTAATGAAATACACACACAAGTGTATGTTGTGAGCACTTATACCTCAGTGGGTCAACTATTCATGGGAAGCTATGGAATCCTAAGGAGGTAGTGTCCAGCTGGTGGAGAGATGGCTAGGTGAGTCTTCTAAGGTTACATTAGTCCCCTCTCTGTGCCTATACTGGTGTCTACCTCTCCCTCTACCTCGCTCATATGCAGTGATATGATGGTCTTTTCCCAGATGTCTGTTACTATGGTCCAAGCTCTTCCAAGTCTTCACTACCATGCCTTTCCATTCCACCATGAAGGACTGAGCCCTCTACTCTCTGAGACAAAACTAATCTTTCCTCCTTCAAGTTGCTTCTGTCAGCTCTTTAAAAATGCTACTTTTTCCATTAATTGATTTATCCATTCATTTTTAACTTCCAATCTCAACCCCCATCCCTCCTCTCCTCCCAGTCCCACCCTCCCACCCACTTCCACATACCTACCTCCTGCCTGGTACTAATATTATGATTTATTCTTGTTGGTAATTTTGCTAATTTCTTATCTGTTTTATCAGGCAAGAGTACTAGAAATTTTCTGATTAATTCACCAAGCTTAAGTGAGACTGAGTTACTTTTTAGGTTTAGAATTTATCTTTATTCCAAATTATTTCTTTTGACATTATCTCAGAATTATCTGTATCCCTAATTAAAACTGTTGCCTATCACATCTATTTTATGTAATTAATAATGGAGTAGCTGTCTTTGGCTTAGTTAGTATTTTTCTAGCATATGTTTTCCCACTGACTTACTTACTAGAAATTCTTAAAACTTGTATCTACATGTTTGGTATAGTACTTACACAGTATATTCATTTTAGTTCTTAACTGGTAATTAGTATCTTTTAGTTTTTAGTAATTTAATAATTATTTTAATAAGTGTATATCTTATTTTGGGCACTGTATACTGTTTTTCTGCGTTTCTCCATTTCTTGTTTTTTGTTGAATGAAAATGTCTTTGTTTGCCTACTCTTCCTCCATTCATTGGGATATGATGTTTCATTCTATGCTTTTAGATTTTCTCTTAATATTTCACTGCACATTCATCTCCTGCAAGACATTTAGTAATCACTATTTCTTCCTCATTCTTTCTACAAAAAACCTTAAAATTGTTGAATTATCTTCAATTTCTTCATGTTTTATGTTTGTTTAATAATTTAGGATCTTCTAGTTAGGAAAAAATCCTATAAATAAGGCATAATTTAGAAAATAAATAATGGCTACAGAATTCCCTACTGCCCACAGCTCCATTCATTTAACTACAAATTTCATAATTTAATTTTTAACAGATGAATAATTTTCCATTGTGTAATTGTACATGATGGATTTTCATTATCCATTCATCAGTTGATGGACATCTGTGTTGTTTCTATTTCTTGGCTATTGTAAATAAATCAGCAATGAATATGCATGAACAAGTCGCAAGACTATCTAGATAACACAAACTGAGGAAAGAAGCAAAATTGAGTGAGAAGGGGTGGAAGGGTTGAGCGAGTAGTAAGGGGAGGAGTTAAGGAACATGAATATGTTCAAAATATATTGTACGACATTCTCAAGGAATATTTATACACACACACACACACACACACACACACATATATAATTCTCAATGTACTATACTTTTTCTTTATATCTGCAATATCTGTATGTGTATCAGTTAGGAAATGCTGTGTGAGAAAAAAGATGACATTATTTTAATGCAATTGTTACTCTGGTGATATATTCTTAAACATATTTGGCATAGAATTTAAGTTTGCAGTTGTCACTTTTAATTAATGAGAGCCTTTTTCCATGTAATAATCAGGCGGGTCTTATTACCATATAATCAGCTGGGCCTCTTTCATCCTGTGGCACATTGATCTTAGCATATGAACATGGGCACCCTTCTTGAAGACTGAATAGGAGATAGGCTTGCTTCCATTGGTGTCATCTGGGACACAGATGTCACCACTGCTCCATTCATCAGTGATCAGAACTACTCACAAACTCCTGAGCATACCATGCATAAAATTAGGAGCATGTGAAATGCCTGGAATGCTAACTTCCCATGTCATTCAGTAGAATGTCTAGGAACAGATGGAGGCGTTTGGTCATGGTAACATTTGTAAGTCTTCATCTTCTGTAATACTCAGGACCCATAACAGACTCACAATTAATGTATATAAACAGTGACTGATAGAAAATAAACAAAGAGAAAACTTCTGACTCAGAATGAGCCCAAACTCACAACATGGAAATCTAAGTTCAGTGGCCAGCCCTACCTTCTTACAGATTTCTGTGGGCAAGTCATTCATGTTTTATATTCTCCCTTGTCTAGCAGATGACAATACTTATGATTTTTATTCACAAAATATACATGTATACATTCAACCAATAGCCTTAAGTTCCATCTGTGGACCACACTTAAAGGCAAGACCCCTGACAATGTACATTAAGAATAACATCTCATATGTTTGTTATAGGAATTTAGCAAGAAGACAGAGATAGATCACTCAGCATGAATCTTATTCTTTTCCAAAGAATTTTCTTTAATTTTTATTTATGTGTCTCTGTGTTGTATCACCTGGAGCTGGAGCTGAAGAGAGTTGTGGCTAGCTGTGAATTAACTTCAGTGTGTGCTGGGAACACAACCTTTGTCCTTTGCAAGAATGTAACCTATGGATTACCTTTTCCAGCCTCTGAAATCTTATTCTTGAGGAGCTAGGTGAGTGAGGCATGCTTGTAATCCCACCACCAGGAGGCTGAAGCAGCAGGAGCATTACAAGCTCAAGGGAAGCCTGGGTGACACGGTGCATTCTCGTCCAGCTTAGATGACAGAATGAGATCCTACTCCACCCCACTCCTGTACCCTGGAGCAAATCATGTTCACTCCTGCACTGTTCTCTGTGCTTCCATAGTATTCTGCCATATGGCTGTAGGAGGAGGTAATAGGTAAACTGTTGAACCAACTTCTGCTTTCTCTACATCGGTACACTAGAAGAATCTCAAGAGAGAAGCTGAGGAGTTGAGCAGCACAACAATGTGATACATATTAGTAGTATTAAAATAAAAATGTGTTATAAAAGTGAACTCTATCATCACATTATAAATTCATCATTAAGCATAAAACTTTTATTTGTACCTTGAAAGAAACCTTCGGCTGTTTTATAAGAAATCTGAAAAACCTGAATTCCTCCAGCATTATAATAAATTAGGAATTGTGGGATATCCTGTCATAGTCATTTAGCAGCGTTGAATGGAAATTTCCTCTAAACAATAGCTTCCAATGCAAAGTTAATTAGCCTTGCTCAAATTTTTGGAAAACTCTTTTTAATTGAAGAAAGTGAATGTTCACAAACTTCACTTTGCTAATTGCAAGCACAATGGATTATCACAGCTGCACAAGGGAAGTTTGCCTCTCATTTTGAGAGAGTCTTGGATCTTCATCAATGTGTCAGTGAACTCCATGTGGGGCCTAATCTAAAAAGTGTCTCCTGAGTTTCTTGAAGAACTTTATGGTTGCTTTAAAGGGACTAAATTAAACTGCTGCTGTAGAATTCCCTCTGATTTCCAACAGTTATGCTGTGGTTTGAAGATTACAATAAAGACAGATTCCTATGGCTTTTCCTATTTCTCTGAGGATTGTATAGAAGATCTACATTATGCCTTTCATAATTCAAAGTGAGTCATAGAGCAAATAGTCTTTTCCTCCATAACTGAAAACTTTTATTTCTAAATGTTTATATTGTTTCTGTCTCTATTTGAGAGTCTGGAAATGCTTGAGCATGATGCTGAAAACATCTCTTAGCTTCCTTTTACTCTTTATCTTAAAGTTGTGGAAAGTGCCAAAGAAACTTCTGCTGTTTTTCTCTTGGTGGAAAATTAAGTTTTGAGATTTTTATTACAAATATATTCTTGTTATTTAAAACATCAAATGATACCAAACAATATAAAGGAAAATAAATAACTGTTTAGTCTCTTTGTCCCAATTCCCAGTTCCAGGAGAGATAGCCACTGACAATATATTATATAGCAAAAAATATATCTATGTTTTATATAAACTATCCAATGTAACTTAAGTCAGAATAGATTGTGTAATTTTTTTTCACTTAATTATATATCATTAACTTTTTAAAGCCAATCTTTTCAGGTTTACAAAAATATTTTAATACAGATTACTTCGATTAACAATAATACTTTAGTTGACTCAACCCAGATCAATAAACATTTAATAATTTTCCTCATTGTAGATTCTGTTCTCTGTGGACTTGAAGAAGGGACAGGGAAAGGAGAGTTACTGCTTCCTCTGGAGGTGGGTCTCCTTACTATGAGACATCTTCCCTAACTCTTCAGGATATTCAAGGTCCCCTCATTCTCTGCACAAAGGACACATTTGTGAAGAACTTATCACACATGCTCACGATTGTTTTTCTCACAACTTTCTTGTCCTAGACACACAGTCATCAGACTAGGATGGAAAAATGAACTTAAAAATTCTTGTCAATGTAATGATAGAGTTGTTTCTCTTTCTCTGTCTGCACCAAAGAACCCATCGCCCAAAACACATCACATGACCATATGTGTGTGTGTGTGTATGTGTGTGGGGGGGTGTCTTTGTATTTATAGTGATTGGTGTTGAAACACCCCCCATACAACCACTTTGCATATCACTTTAGAAACATCATTGAAAATGTAAAAATATATTATCACAACCAAATTAATAACATGAAAACTAGACTATGAGCATTAAAAGAAAAAATAGTAAGTCTTTTCCCATTTTAACTCTCAAATTTCAGTTATTAGGTTTGGCACAAGAATGACTGAAGTAACAATTTTTTATAATTTATTTTTTATTTCTTCAAGTTACATCTCAATCACAATCTCCTCCCTATTGCCCACTCCAGTCCACCTCCCACCCTCTTCCCCCTCAACCTCCCATCCTCTTCCCTTTTTTCTAAGTTTAAGGTATATCTTTTCTTCCCCAACAGCTCCCCCTTTCAGTCGAACAAATGGCTCTTTCTCTTATAATAATAAATACAATACAAAATACAGAGGTAATTAGGCCAAAGTTATGAGAGTTATATGGCTTAGCATACATTCCCAATGTCCAGGCCATATGTATTTGGCACCTGACTAACATTCTACTATCTAACCATCTCCATGAGTTTAAATTCTATATCTAACTCAGCTTTCATACTGACTTGCATCACAATTTTAAAAACATCTTCTTAGATCCAGAACACCCTCTTGATTCCTAAACAACTCAAAATTTAACTATGAGACTCTAGCTATCCATTTTTCAACCACCTTAGAGACCTGAGAGGGATAAATGTATCTGATTATATGAGAAGCACAGGGCCTGCACCTTCCAAAACTAAGAAATGACATACCAGTGGCTACCTGCACAGTTCCCATTTTCTCTACATACATTACAGCATCAATCTTCAGCCATTTGGCCCCGTTTCTCTGACAGTCATTGATTGTATATCAGGAATTATGAAGGACTTGCCTACCTTGTCTTGGCAGAGCTAGGCTGTCGACTTACCTGCTTCCAAGTTTTGTCCTTTTTGGACAGCATTCTCTCTACACTTGAAGCAAGGGGTTTTTCTTGCCAAGAGATAGGCTTGCCACTAATTCAACCACCTCCAACTGGAGATTCTTTGATACTCATCTTCTACTTGGAGTACAATAGGGGGTGCTGTCAGGAGCTGACATGTCTTGATATCAAAAAATCTTAAGTTAAGAAAATATCTTTGAATGCCATATTCTGCAGATCTCTTGAGGTTTTTGAAGACACCCTATCTATCTCTTATGTTTAGATAAGCAAATGTTGCTTGTCTCTTAGCAACTTGATTTCTGAGTAGCTTAGAAAATAACTGTGATAGACTGTCATAGTAACTAACAAAATGACATGCTTGCATGACTTTTGGTTTGAATTTCTTAATTATCCTGAACAGTTTATGACAGTTGGTAGCAAAAGGCTGAAACTTCACATTTCAGTTTTAAGCATTACAAGGTACAATACCTGTAAAAAGTGTTACCCTTAATTTTGTATCAATATACAAAGATCAATACTAATGTGGCCAAATATAATCTTAATTTTGTATCAATATGCAAAGATCAATACCTATGTAGCCCAATACCATCTTAATTTTGCATTAATATACAAAGATCGATACAAAGTTAGCCAAATACAATATTAATTTTCTATCAATATACAAAGGCATAAGGGCATATTCAATAATCTGTCCTTTTTTCTTGATCTTTCCTATATTATGTCTATGTCCCATTTTTAATCAAGTCTGTTCAGTCCTACATAGGAGAGAAAGAAGGATACTGAAAAGAAAAAGAGAGAAGTACCTGGGTGTAACCTCCAAAACCTATTTAACAAAACCATGTAACAGTTTGTAATCTCTTCCCCTAAATAACAAGGTTTTCTATTATCCATCAAATGACCAAAGGGGTAAAAACATTCTCCCCACCTTCTGGGGATGGGACGTCACTCTCTTAAAATGACTTCCTGCTGATTTGGGATGTAGTAAACTTGTTTGGGGTCCAAATAAGAATGGAAAAATGGTTTAAAATGTTAATAAAATCATTTGATATTCAGTCCTTCTGTGCTCAGGTATTTAAATGTCATAAGAAATTTGTAGACAGAAGCTGATCTTCGGGGCTTTACTGAAAGTTCTGGCTGGAGCAGTCTGTGGAGCTGAAAGATCTTAGCAATTTTGAATTGTTGTGGTTGTAGACTTTTGAGGAAACTGCTATTGAAGAAGTCTGCAAGGCTGGATCATCTGGGTGTCTGATCATTTGGTGTCTGATCTGTTTTCTGCTGAGGTTTCCGTTGTCCACTTGTCCCTGGATTCCTTGGATGGATGCTTTAAACCTCCTGGAAAGACAAGATCAGAGCCCTGCCCTAATCCTAAATCTGGGACACACCTTTTTTTGGGGGGGTTGTCAGGTAATATTTCTCCTGGAGCAAATTTGGTTTTTTGACAATATATAAACTATTATCTTTCAATTCCAATTAAAGAAGAAATTATTTTGATATTTTGGAGCTAAACAAACCTTTACTGTATACATTTTGAGATCTCAAAGGACAATTTGTTTGAATTTCAGCATGCCTTTTGTAAATAGCTTTTATACTTAAATCGTTCCAAATCCTATGTGCCTGTCTCTGTATTCCAAGTATTGGGACATGTGGTTCCCAACTGATGGGATTAAAGATGTGCTCCTCCACCCTTGGATCAAAGTTTTTCTCTATTTAGAGCTTGTTTTGTATCAGTCTCACCTTGAGCTCTGATATCTGCCAGTTTCTGTCTCTAGTGTGTTGGGATTAAGGGTGTATTCTTCTCAAATGATGGGAGTAAGGGTGTGCACCATCACCACCCTGTTCCTTGTAACTCAAGAATTTATAAGACAACTAACTCTATAGTGATCCTCCTATATCTGCTGGAGTTAAAGGCATTGGCTAACACCACAAATTTCATGTATTTTACCTTAGCTCCAAGTGTTTTCAACTCTTGGAGGTTTAGAAAACCAGGTTGAACAGCAGTGACCTTTAATTTATTTACAGAATTTTAAACCTGTTACCTGATTTTTATTGCCAAACCATGAAAATATCCTATATATCTACAAAAAAACCTTTTAAGCTGCTATCAAGTTTGTGTAATCTATGTGGCCACCTGCACTCTAACATTCTAATCTGAAATTGAGGCCTTTTTCTTTCATGCCAGTAAGGCAAATATACCTTTGGTAAATTATAGTTTGAAATTTTTATATTGTATTTCTATTGTATTTTTAAAGCTTATTAACTCTTTTCTTAAAAAAGTATTATTTTGTTTTCTCAAGTTACTTCTAGAACAGTTTCCTCCCTCCTCCTCTCCTGGCCCCTCCCTTCTTCTCTCCTTCCCTCACTCCCTCCCTCCTGTCCTCCCTCCCTTCCTCCCTCCCTCCCTCCTTGTTCCTCTACTTGGTACTCTCCTTCTCCTCAGATATGGTGGGCCCTCACATATCATACTCCCTCAGATCTTCTGTCATGTTAGGGCCAAGAGCTTCCACTTGTACTGGGGCTTGATAAGGCACACCATCTAGGGTATGGTGTTCCACTAATCTACAGCAGATTCCATGACTCACTGGTGGATAAAATTTTCCTAGGATAGATATGCTAGGTTCCTATCTATTTGGGTGTGTGGGTTGTAGGAGACTTATCCTGTGATGTATGGTTAATATCCTTCTATAAGGGAATACATACCATGTTTATCTTTCTGGGACTGCGTGCGTCAGCTTGCTTAAGATGAACTTTTCTAACTCCATCCATTTAGCTGTGAATTGCATGATTTGCTTGTTTCTGATAGCTGTGCAGTATTCCATTGTGTAAATGTACCATGGTTTTTTTTTTTTTTTATCCATTCTTCAGTTAAAGGACATCTAGGTTGCTTCTAATTTCTGGCTATTACAAATAAAGCTGCTATGAACATTGTTGAGGCAATGTTCTTGTGGTTTCATTTCAAATATTTTGGATATATGGGTCTTGAGGTAGAGTTATTCCCAATTCTAAGATAGCTCCAGCTTGATTTCCAAAGTGGTTGCCCAAGTTTGCAGTCCCACCAGCAATGGAGGAGTTTTCCTCTTTCTCCACATCCTCGTTACCATGTGCTATCATGTGAGTTTTTGATCTTAGCCATTCTGACAGGTGTGAGATGGAATCTCAGAGTTATTTTAAGTTGCATTCCCCTGATGACCAAAGATGTTGAACATTTCTTCAAATGTCTCTCAGCCTTTAGAGATTCCTTTTTTTTTTTTTTTTTTGTAAATTCTCGGTTTAGCTTTGTACCCCATATGTTGATGGGGTTATTTGATTTTTCTGGTGTTTAATTTCTTCAGTTCTTTATATATTTTGGATATTAGCCCTCTGTCAGATGTTGGGTTGGTGAAGATCCTTTCCCAGTCTATATGCTGACGTTTTGTTCTAAGGACAGTGCCTGTTGCCTTACAGAAGCTTTTCAATTTTATAAGGTCCCATTTATTGATTGTTTTAGTGTCTGAGCTATTGGTGTTCTATTCAGGAAGTTGCTACCAGTGCCAATGAGTTCAAGGCTTTTCCCCACTTTCTCTTCTATTAATGTTAGTGTGTCTGGATTTATGTTGAGGTCCTTGATCCACTTAGACTTAAGTTTTGTACAGGATGATAAGTATGGATCTATTATGTTTTTGGCTTCTTTGTCAAAAATTAAGTGATCTTAGGTGTGTGGGTTTATTTCTGTGTTTTCAATTCGATTCCATTCTTCAACTAGTTTGTTTCTATACAAGTACCATGCTGTTTTCATTACTATTGCCCTGTAGTACAGCTTGAAATCTGGGATGGTGATCCCTCCCAGATGTTCTGTTATTGTACATGATTGATTTAGCTATTCTGGGTCTTTTGTTATTCCATATGAAGTTGAGAATTGCTTTTTCCAGATCTGTAAAAAATTGAGTTGGTATCTGAATAGGAATTGCATTGAATCTGTACATTGCTTTTGGTAAGATGGCCATTTTTATTATGTTGATCCTACCTATCCATGAGCAAGGGAGATCTTTCCATCTTCTGATATCTTCTTCAGTTTTTTCTCCAGGGACTTAAAGTTCTTATCATACAGGTCTTTCGCTTGCTTGGTTAGAGTTACCCCCGGGTATTTTATATTATTTGTGGCTATTGTGATGGGTGTTGATTCCCTTATTTCTTTCTCAGCCCATTTATCTTTTGTGTAAAGAAGGGCTACTGATTTTTTTTAATTAATTTTGTATCCATCCACCTTGCTGAAGGAGTTTATCAGCTTTAGGAGTTCTCTGGTGGAATTTTGGGGTCACTTATGTATACTATTATATCATCTGCAAATAGGGGATACTTTGACTTCTTCCTTTCCAATTTGTATCCCCTTGATCTCCTTGAGTTGTCTTATTGCTCTAGCTAAAACTTCAAGTACTATGTTGAAGAGATATGGAGAGAGTGGGAAGCCTTGCCTTGTCCCTGATTTTAGAGGGAATTCATTAAGTTTCTCTCCATTTAGTTTGATGTTGGCTATTGGCTTGCTGTAAATTGCCTTTATTATGATTAAGTATGGTCGTTGTATGCCTGATCTCTCTAAGACTTTTAACATGAAGGGGTGTTGTATTTTGTCAAAAACTTGTTCAGCATACAATGAGATGATCATGTGGTTCTTTTCTTTCAGCTTGTTTATGTGGTGGATTACATTGATGGATTTTCTAATGTTAAACCACCCCCGCATCACTGGGATGAAGCCTACTTCATCATGGTGTATGATACTTTTGGTATGATCTTGGATCTGGTTTGCAAGTATTTTATTAAGTATCTTTCATCCATGTTCATAAGGGAAATTGATCTGAAATTTTCTTTCTCCATTGTGTCTTTGTGAGGTTTAGGTATCAGGGTGACTCTGGCCTCATAGAATGTGTTTGGCCGTGTTCCTTCTGTTTCTATGTTGTAGAAGAGTTTGAAGAGTATTGGTGTCAGCCCTTCTTTGAATGTCTGGTAGAATTCTGTGCTGAAACCATCTGGGCCTGGGCTTTTTTTTGGTTGGAAGACTTCTAATGACTTCTTCTATTTTCTTAAGGGTTATAGGAACGTTTAATTTGTTTACCTGTTCTTGATTTAACCTTGGTAGGTGGAATCTATCAAGAAAATCGTCCATTTAGATTTTCCAATTTTGTGGAGTACAACTTTTTTAAGTAGGACCTAACGATTCTTTGGATTTCCTCAATGTCTATTGTTATTTCCCCCTTTTCATTTCTGATTTTGTTGATTTGGGTATTTTCTCTCTGCCTTTTAGTTAGTTTAGCTAAGGGCTTGTCTATTTTTTTATTTTCTCAAAGAACCAGCTCTTGGTTTTCTCGATTCTTTGTATTGTTCTTTTTGTTTCTAAGTTGTTGATTTCAGCCCTGAGTTTGATAATTCCCTCTCATCTGCTCCTCTTGGGAGTGTTTACTTCTTTTTGTTCTAACTCTTTCAGGTCTGCTTTTAGGTGGCTAGTATTGGAACTCCCCAGTTTCTTTTTAAAGGCACTTAGTGCTATAAACTTTCCTCTTAGCTCTGCTTTCAATTTGTCCCATAAGTTTGGGTATGTTGTGCCTTCATTTTCATTGAGTTCTAAGAAGACTTTAATTTCTTTTTTTATTTCTTCCCTGACCCAGAGGTCAGTGAGGAGAGAGTTGTTCAGTTTCCATGTCTTTGCAGGCTCTCTGTTGTTTTTGTTATTGTTGAAGTCTAGCTTTATTCCATGATTGTCTGATAAGTTACAAGGGGTAATTTCAATTTTCCTATATCTGTTGAGGCCTGCTTTGTGACTGACTATATGGTCAATTTTGGAGAAGGTTCCATGAGGTGCCAAGAAGAAAGCGTATTCTTTTGTTTTGGGGTGTAATGTTCTGTAGATATCAATTAGGTCCATTTGATTCATGTTATCTGTGAGGTTCATTATTTCTCTGTTTGGTTTCTGCATCGTTGATCTGTCCAGTGGTGAGAGTGGTGTGTTGAAGTCTCTCACTATTAATGTGTGAGGTTCAATGTGGGATTTGAGCTTCAGTAGTGTTTCTTTAATGAATGTGGGTGGTCATACAGTTGGGGAATAGATGTACAGTATTGAGATTTCATCTTAGTGGATTTTTCCTTTGATGAGTATATAGTGTCCTTCCCCATCTCTTTTGATTAATGTTGGTTTAAAGTCCGATTTGTTGCATACTAGAATTGCCTCTCCCACTTTTTTCTTGTGTCCATTTGTTTGGTATATCTTTTTCCAGCCCTTTACTTGGAGATAATACCTATCTTTTCTTGTAAGCAGCAGAATGTGGGATTCTGTTTTCGCATCCATTCTGCTAGCCTGTGCCTTTTCACTGGGGAATTGAGTCCATTGATGTTGAGAGATATTAATGACCAGTGATTGCTACTTCCTGCCATCTTGATGTTGGTGAAAATAGTGTGTGAGTGAGCTTCTCTTCTCTTGGTTTTGCTGCAGGAATGCTTTTTTCTTCCTATGCTTTGTTGTGTATAGTTAACCTCTTTGGGTTGGCGTTTTCCTTCCAACATCTTCTGTAGAGCTGGACTTGTGTATAGATATTGTTTGAATTTAGCTTTGTCATGGAATATTTTGTTTTCTCCATCTATGTTGATTGACAGTTTTGCAGGGAATAGTAGTCTGGCCTGGCATTTGTTGTATTTTTTTTTTAGGGTCTGCAAGACGTCTGTCCAGGCCCTTCTGGCTTTTAGAGTCTCTGAAGGAAAGTCTCGTGTGATTCTGATAGGTTTGTCATTATATGTTACTTGACCCTTTTCCCTAGCAGCTTTTAAAATTCTTTCTTTGTTCTGTACATTTAGTGTTTTGATTATTATGTGGCGGGAAGATTTTCTTTTCTGGTCTAATCTATTTGGAGTTCTGTAAGCTTCTTGTGCAGTTATAGGCATCTCTTTTTTTAGATTTGGGAAATTCTCTTCAATGATTTTGTTGAAGGTATTTTCTGGTCCATGGAGGTGGGACTCTTCTCTTCTTCTCTTTCTTCTATTCCTATCATTCTGAGATTTCATCTTTTCATTGTGTCCTTGATTTCCTAAAGGTTTTGTGTCAGGACATTTTTAGATTTGATATTTTCTTTGACAGATGCATCAATTTCTTCAATTTTATCCTCTGAGCCTGAAATTCTTTCTTCCATCTCTTGCATTCTGTTGGTGATGCTAGTGTCTTTAGTTCCGATTCTTTTTTTTAAGGTTTTCCAGTTCTATGGATGTCTTGGACTGGATTTTCTTCATTGCTTCAACTTCCCTTTTCAGGTCTTCCATTCCTTTAAGCACTTTATTCATTTCCATCCCCTCCTTTGCAGTATTTGTTGTTGCTTTCTGAGGTATTTGATTTCCTCCATTAGGCCTTCTATTATTAAAATAAGCGTAGGATTAAGGTCATTTTCCTTTGTTTCAATCATGTTCAGCTGTCCAGAGTTGTCTGTAGCATTATTGCTAGGATCTGGAGACATCCTATTATTTTGCGTTTTTCTTTTTTTCTTTTTTTTTTTTTTTTACCATGTACTTGTGCTGATCTTTTGTGATTTGATTGACCCTGGTATTGTCTTTTGTTTCTTTTGTCAGTTGACCTAGGTGCTCAGGAAAACTACCTGCCCCAGGAGTTGGCTGATCCTGAGATCCTGGTGTCCACCTCCAGATGGTGGGTAGGTTCCTGTAATAGTCTGGCTCTTGGAGAGAAGAGTGGCTTCCCCTCTCCTCAACTGGTTGTGACCCAATTGGACCAATATACAGGGGATTGGAGTCAGGAGGGGGGCTATCCCCTGAGGACCTGGGAGCTGGCAGATCTCCTCAGAAAGGCAGGTAGAATTGTGATTGGGCCTGTGTTCTTCCCTCACTGACACAGTCATTCTGGTTCTGCAGCTAGCCTGACAGTTCAGGCAGGGAGTTCCACCCAAGATGGGTGCCAGCCTCAGTACGCCTGTTGCTGACTGCCTCAGATGCTTGGGTGCTAGGGTGAGTGAGCTGTCCCAGTATTTGTGGAGAACACACAGTTGTGGGCTCTGTTTGCAGTCAGTCTTGGCTCCTAATTGCTTTGCTGTGACTGGGTTAGGTCTCTGCCTGTCAGCTACAGTGCACACTGTGTCGCCATGTTGGAAACTCAGGGAAAAAAAAATCTAACTTACCTTTGCTCTTGTGGTGTGGCTGTTTTTACCTCTTGGGTGTACAGGTCAATGTGCAGGCTGGATATCAGGCAGACAGGCATGACCACTGATCTGTGGCTGGAGCCGTGGGCTGGATCTGCTTCTGGGCTAGATCTGCTCTAGCCTGCGCTCCTCTCGAGACCCGTGACCAAGCTGGCTGATCTCAGGGAGGTGCTCCCAGGAACTATGTGAGCTGTTTTACCTGGTGCCCAGTCTCAGTGTTCACCACAGGAATTCAGACACTGTCTGTTTTTCACAGTCGGCTAGTGGAACTCACATTCACTCCACAGTGACTAATCTCATTCACCTACTACTCAGATGCACTGCTCTATGGTAGGCACCATCTTGGATCCTCCCTGAAGTAACAATTTTTAAATGGAGATTAAGGCACAAGAAAAAGAACATGCCAAGAATTTCGATAGCCCCATTATCTAATATAATTAAATTTCATGGATATTTTATGATCATCTGAAACTAACATAGTATTATTTAAAGGCCACTCATGCCTTGGTCCATTTCCCTCAGAATAATTTGTAAAGAAAATAATAATAACAACAAAGTTCATCTCTAGATCTGGAGAAATGGCTCAGTCACTAAGAGTATGTGTTCTTTCAGCGGACATGAATTTGGTTCCCAGCACCTACATCAAGACAGTTCTAGGGAGGGTGAAGTGCTCTTCTTGTCTCCATGAGCACCTCTATGCATGTGGTACACAACACACAAGCAGGCACACACACAAAACACACACACGTAATAGTAAAACAATTTATCCCAAGTTAAGGTCTTTTATTTTAACCATTTTAAAAAAGCAAGAGAACTGGTTTTGAGCACTGGACAAGGTGTACAACATGAGCCATATGGTAAACAAATTAAGAGGTGTCAAAGATCTGCAATGAATTCAGCAAATATTCAATAAATAAATAAATTCAAACCACTCACAATTTCTATTTAAAATAAGACTCTTCTTCTCAGGCATTTACTTAGACATTATGACTTGACAGTATCACGTACAAAGCTCATGCTTGAAAGCTGCACAATCAAGTTACCAAACAAAATTGCAAAATAAAAATCTCATAATGTTTTGAGATAGTTTACCATTTTACGTTGGGCCTTGCTAATAGTGATCCCCCTCCATATGTGACACAGAATATGATGGATATGTCTGCAAATGTTAATAAATACTTCGTGCTACCATGGCAACTGAAATGAACTTCAAAATGTACACTCTGGGGATTCCAAGATGGCGGCGGCCCACAGGGATGCAATTTGAATGTGGGATAAAACAGCTATAAAGCCACAGAGTTATAAGATGCTGAGCAACAATCTGAGTGGCGTGAACCCTCAGGGTTTCACCCAGTGACCCAGGGTCCATTGAAAGTCCCTGGGTAGGACTCTCCTCCCCTCTCTCAGACACTCAGCAAAACAGGAACCTGGGAACTCACTGGATCCGGGAATCAGGGATTGTCACCAGGAGAGGGACAGGGTGCAGCACAGTGAGCTGCGGGTCCACAGCTGCATTTTGGAAAGCACAAGCATATTTGGGCTTCCCCAGAGGGGTGTTGGACATACATACAGGCCTCTCTATTGGATTTACGGTCACTGGGAAGAACACTGCAGCTGGACAGAGCAGCGGGATACACTTCCGGCAGGGGTTACACTGCAGCTCCACTGCAGTGTTCCGGAACTTGAAAGACAGTGGCCCCAATTTCCAGTATCCAAAGTCAGCTACAGACAGACATAGGTGGAGCAGTGAGAGTGGCAGAAAGACGGGCCGCCTGGTTGGAGGGCAGATTTGCTCTCCACAGAGTCCAAGCCCTAGGCAGTTTGTGGGGTTAATATCAGACTCTTTTGCTAGTGCTGGCCCTTCCAGCAGGAAACCAAACCTTCAGCATATATAGTTACACCTCTGGAACAGGGAGGTTTTGGCTTGGGGGGCACTGCTGTATGCCCTCCCCATTGGAAGTTCTTTCAGGACTCCAGCTGGCAGACTCAACCCCAAAACTTGGGACCTCCAGAGTCCACAGCATCTATGGCTGGACACACAGGACCATACTAGCAGAGCCACTACATGCTGAATACACAGTGTGTAACATAAAGAGGTCTGACTTGTGAGCAGTGAAACAATCCTGGGCCATTCCTTATTACCTGGGTGTGGGCTGCACTAGCTCACAGTGCTTCTGGCTATTAGATACAAATTGACCCTGAGAGCCCCCTGAGAACATCTGGAGAGGATCACAAACACAGTCCTGACACATAAGCTACAGGGGAGATACAACTCCACCCAACAGTCTGTGGCCTGCCAACCTGCACTGTCATCTATACAAAAACCAGTTGGATCCCAGGAAACTACAGAAACACATCCCACCACAAACCGCTCACCTGAGTCCCCAATTGGGACAAAACAGGAAGGGGTGAGCTCTGGGAGACACACTGAGAACCTCCACACAAGGCTTCATCCAGCCTGTGGAAAGCCACATATCACCAAGCAATACGACTGCTACACCAAAGGGCCCCCTTGGCACAACGCCCAGAAGTCACCAGGAACAAACAGATAAGAACAGCCAGATGGCTAAAGGTCAGTGAAAAAACAGAACCAACAAAAGTCAGGGAAATATGACTCCAAAAAAATGCAACAATGCTAGTACAGCAAGCCCTGACCACTTCAACACAGCTGAAACACATGGAAATGATGACAATTCTACATTCTGGAAAGTGATAGAGACCTTTCAAGAAGAATTTAAATCTATGAAGGAATTCATAGCGTCCACAGTTTTACAAGCGAAAGAAATGGAGAATAACATTAGCGAGCTCCAAGCCAAAATGACTCAACTTCAACAGGAAAGAGACAGGGCAATGAAGGATTTAAAAGACATGAAAGATTTTCAGGCAAAGACAAGCAAATTGGAGCAGGAAATGTATAAAACAAGCCATGAAACTGGAAATGGAAACAATAAAGAAAACACAGTTAGAGATAAGAATGGAAATGGAGAATCAAGGGTAGAGAACAGGAACTACAGACATGAGTATCAAAAATAGGATACAAGAGATGGAAGACAGGATCTCAGGCATGGAAGATTCAATGGATGAAATCAGTACAACAATGAGAGAGACAGAGAGAGAGAGAGAGAGAGAGAGAAAGGTAAAAAAGTTCTCACCCATAACATCCAAGAAATCAAGGACTCAATGAAAAGACGGAACCTAAGAATTATAGGCATAGAGGAAGAGAAGACCCCCGACTCTAAGGTTCAGGAAACATCTTCAACAAAATCATAGAAGAAAACTTCCCAAACCTAAAGAAAGAGACGCCAATAAAATTCCAAGAGGCTTACAGAACACCAAACAGATTAGATCAGAAAATAAACTCCTCTCACCACATAATAATTGAAACTCCAAATGTACAGAACAAAGAAATAATATTAAAAGCTGTAAGAGAAAAAGGTCAAGCAACATATAATGACAGACCCATCAGAATTATACCTGACTTCTCCTCAGAAACTTTAAATGCTAGAAGGGCCTGGACAAATGTCCTAAAAGCCCTGAGAAAACATAGGTGCCCAGCCAGACTACTATACCCAGCAAAACTCTTTATCAACATAGATGGAGAAAAAAAGATATACCATGACAAAATCACATTTAAACAATATGTAACCACAAATCCAGCTCTACAGAAGATCCTAGAAGGAAAATTCCAACCCAGAGAAGATAACTATAGCCAAGAAAACAGAGGAAACAGAAAACCCCATGGCAACTAAACCAAAAGAAACACAGAACCACCACCTACACCAAAATAATGGGAAATAACAACCTCTGGTCACTAATATCCATAAACATCAGTGGACTCAACTATCCAATAAAAAGGCACAGGCTTAAAGATTGGATCCATAAACAAGTCCCGTCATTTTGCTGCATACAAGAAACACACCTCACTAACAAAGTTAGATGCTACCTCAGAGTAATGGGCTGGGAAAAGGTTTTCCAAGCAAATGGACCCAGGAAACAAGCTGGAGTAGCCATCTTAATATCAAACAAAACAGACTTCCAACTGAAGTTAATCAAAACAGATAGAGAAGGGCATTACATACTCGTTAAAGGAAATGCTCATCAACAGGATATCTCAATATTGGACATCTATGTCCCAAATACAAAGACACCTACATTTGTAAAAGAAACACTTCTAAAACTTAAATCACACATCGATGCCCACACATTAGTAGTGGGAGGCTTCAACACCCGACTCACAACAATGGACAGATCATCAATCAGAAACCAAACAGAGAAATAATGAGTCTAACAGAGCTCATGAATCAAATGGACCTAATAGATATCTACAGAACATTTCACCCAAACACAAAAGAATACGCCTTCCTCTCAGAACCACATGTAACCTTCTCCAAAATTGACCATATATTCGGACACAAAGATAGCCTCAACAGATACAAGAAAATTGAAATAACCCCCTGTATCTTATCAGACCACCATGGAATAAACCTGGACTTCAACAACAGAAACAACAGAAAGCCTACACACACATGGAAATTGAACAACTCTTTACCGGATGACTACTGGGTCAGGGAAGAAATAAAAAAGGAAATAAAAGACTTCCTAAAATCCAACGAAAATTAAGGCACAACATACCCAAACCTATGGGACACAATGAAAGCTGTGCTACGAGGAAAGTTCATAGGATTAAGTGCCTTCAAAAAGAAAATTGTGACAGCTCATATTAGCAAATTAACAGCTAACCTAGATGAATTGGAAAAAAAAAAGAAGCAAACACTCCCAAGAGGAGCAGAAGGCAGAAAATCATCCAACTTAGGGCTGAAATCAACAACTTAGAAACAAAAAGAATGATACAAAGAATCAATGAAACCAAGAGTTGGTTCTTTGAGAACATCAACAAAATACACAAACCCTTAGCCAAATTAACTAAAAGGCAGAGGGAAAAAACCCAAATCAACAAAATCAGAAATGAAAAGGGAGAAATAACAATGGACATTGAGGAAATCCAGAGAATATTTAGGTCCTACTTTAAAAATCTATACTCCACCAAATTTGAAAACTTAAGTGAAATGGACAATTTTCTTGATAGATTCCACCTACTGAAGCTAAATCAAGATCAGGTTAACAGATTAAACAGCCCTATTTCTAAGGAAATAGAAACACTCATTAAAAATCTCCCAACCAAAAAAAACCCCAGGACCAGATGGTTTCAGCACAGAATTCTACCAGACCTTAAAAGAAGAGCTAATACTAATACTCTTCAAACTCTTTCACCAAATAGAATCAGAAAGAACACTGCCAAATACATTCTATGAGGCCACAGTCAACCTGAATCTTAAACCACACAAAGACCCAACAAAAAAAGAGAACTTCAGACCTATATCCCTCATCAACATTGATGAAAAAATACTTAATAAAATACTGGCAAACCTAATCCAAGAACACATCAAAAGTATCATACACCATGATCAAATAGCCTTCATCCCAGAAATTCAGGGATGGTTCAATATATGAAAATCCATCAATGCAATTCACCATGTAAACCAGATGAAAAAAACAAAACACATGATAATCTCACTAGATGCTGAAAAAGCATTTGACAAAAATCCAACACCCCTTCATGCTAAAAGTCCTGGAGAGAACGGGCATACAAGGACCATTACTAGAAATAATAAAGGCAATATACATCAAGCCAGTAGCCAACATCAAATTAAATGGAGAGAAACTTGAAGCATTTCTTCTAAACTCAGGGACAAGACAAGGATGTCCACTTTCACCATATCTCTTCAATATAGTACTTGAAGTTCTTGATAGAGCAATAAGACAGCTTAAGGAGATCGAAGGGATACAAATTGGAAACAAAGAAGTCAAATTATCCCTATTTGCAGATGATATGGTAGTTTACATAAGTGACCCAAAAAAATTCACCAGAGAGCTCTTACAGCTGATAAACACCTTCAGCAAGGAGGCTGGATACAAAATTAATTCAAAAAAATCAGAATCCCTTCTTTATACAACAAATAAGTGGGCTGAGAAAGAAATCAGGGAAACAACTCCCTTCACAGTAGCCACAAACAATATAAAATACCTGGGCATAACTCAAACCAAGCAAGTAAAGGACCTATAAAACAAGAAATTCAAGCCATTGAAGAAAGAAATTGAAGAGGCCTTTATAAGATGGAAAGATATCCCATGCTCATGAATAGGTAGGATCAACATAATAAAAATGACCATCCTACCAAAAGCAATATATAGTTTCAATGTAATTCCTATCAAAATACTAACACAATTCTTTATAGACCTGGAAAGGGCTATTCTCCATTTCATATAGAACAACAAAAAACCCAGAATAGCTAAATTAATCCTGTGCAATAAAAAAAAAACATCTGGAGGTATCAATATCCCAGATTTCAAGCTGTACTACAGAGCAATAGTAATAAAAACAGCATGGAACTGGTACAGAAACAGATCAGTGGATCAATGGAATCGAAATGAGCCCACACACCTATGGTCACCTAATATTTGACAAAGAAGCCAAAAACCACACAATGGAAAAAGGACAAATGATACTGGTCCAAATGGATGTCCACATGTAAAAGAATGAAATTAGACCCATACTTATCACCTTGTACAAAAATTAAGTCCAAGTGGATCAAAGTCCTTAACATAAAAATGGACACACTAAACCTAATAGAAGAGAAAGTAGGGAAAAGCCTCAAACACATAGGCTCAGGTGACAACTTCCTCCACAGAACACCAGCAGCTCAGGACTTAAGACCAACAATCAATAATTGGGACCTCATGAAACTGAAAGCTTCTGTAAGGCAAAAGACACTGTTTTTTGAACAAAACGGCTGCCTACAGATTCAGAAAAAATCTTCAAAAACCCCACATATGACAGAGGGCTAATATCCGAAATTTACAAAGAACTCAAGAAATTAAATGACCCGACCCGTGGGTCCTAGTAATTCGTGGGGGCGAGGAGGACCGCAACCTGAAAAAAGAACGGGCGAGAGAGGGAAAGGACTCAAGGAAGCAATTGCTTGTCAAGAGCCGTGTATTTGAGCGTGAAGCGCCTTTTTATAGTATGCTTTACAAGGGGAGGAGTTGAGAGGGGCCAGGTGGTGGGAAAGTACAGAATCTTCTTGGCCTGTGCCCTGGAACATTTTGTGGTCTACCCGTTTTTCTCAGAAGACACGGTACACTGCCTTGAGTCAATCTGCAACTGCCAACCTGGAACTTTGCGGTTGCTAGGCAGGATGAAGCTGCAAGGGACGTTGTGCAGATGGGGGGAGGTAGGGGGTGAGGGTGAGAGGTGAGGGTCTTGGCTTCTGACATCTCCCCCTTCTCTGTTTAGATGGAGAGGGCGTCTTGTGATCAATCCCAACTACGTGAATTTAGGATTTTGGAGGCCTAATCATGGGAGGTTTCGGACAAGTTCACAACCCCAAGACATTGGCGTGAGGCGAGTCGTGCCAATGGCCGAAGGCTTTAGGCTGTTGATGATAGGCAACATCAAGGGACCCCGAGGTGGGTGAAAGGAGGGTGAGGGCCTTGTCTTAGGCTATGTATGCTGCACCCACTCCCAGCACCACACACTCCTTTTCGGCTGCATTGGGTGGGCCCCTGGGAAGTGGACCTACAATAATCCCATCATCGGGCTAACTCACAGTCGTCCTAATCCTTTGTGAATGCCCAGGTTATCAACCGTTTGTCAGCTTGGGGTGTAATATTGTCATAAAGGAAGACTTCCCAATATAGAGGGCCATATCAAAGGCAGGTTTTAGTTTAGGAAAAAGGCCAATTTTTTGTTGGGGTGATCAAGAGGCCAGGCTCCCTAGC
>CAJQZJ010033226.1:2522403-2581513 GCA_907164525.1 Lophiomys imhausi | reverse complement strand
TGAGGGCACTGTTTAACAAAATGACCCAGTTGACCACATTTGAAACAGGTGGACCCGGTGGCCCCACCACTAGTGGCTGCTCCCATAGCCAGATGGATGGCTTGTGAGACCTTTTGGGCAAAGGAATCTACATCTCTGCAGATACGGATCATTTCATCCAAGTCTTTATCTTTATATTTTCCTCGAAGGGCAGCCCTACAGGCAGAATTAGCATTTTCATAAGCAAGCTGTTGGAGAAGTTTATTTTCTCCCTGGCCAGGTCCCAAGGACCTCTCAGCTGCCTCTAGGAGGTGAGCAACAAAATCTGAAAACTCTTCTTGATTGCCTTGAGTAATCTTAGTCAAGGGAGAAAGAACAGAGCCTTTTATGGGAATGGCTCTCCAGGTGCTCGTGGCTGCCGAAGAGGACTGAGCTAAGAGACCAAGAGAATTTTTTTTTTTTTGTATTTGGTTAGAGGCATATTTTACTTGACCTAGGATTTTATCAAGCGTCCATTTGTTGGAGGGCGAGCATGTGCTCGAGAGATTGGCTTGGGCCTGAGACCTGCAGCGGTTGGCCCAATCGGCCTGCCAAGAAAGGAACTGTCCCTGAGTCAGGACTGACTGGGCAACGGTGAGCCATTCATTGGGAGTTAAATATCCATCTCCACCGAGACTCTCAAGGAGGGAGAGAGTGAAGGGGGTATTGGGACCATAATTTTTAATGGCCGAATTTAACTTTTCAAGATGTTTAAAACTGAGTTTTTTAAAGACTGTGGGGTTACTTGTAGAGTCTTCATTATCGCTTTCATTTTCAATTTCTGAATTGGGCTCGTCCTCAGAGGAATCGGCCTCAGTCTCGGGCCGGGGACGGGATGTTTGAGAGGGTTTGTGAGAGGGACGAGAAGAGGAAGCAGGCAGAAGGCAGGAAGGGGGGGGGTGCGACAGGCATGGAGGAGGGGGGACGCCGAGCACCAGACCAAGCGGCTGGGGGAAGTGGTGGAGTCTGTCGGGACTCGGAATCAGAAGCTGCGCGTATCTGTGAGGGAGGGGCCTGTGATCGGGTGACCGGAAAGGCTAGGTGGAGGGAATCTTGAGGAGGGGCAGAGGAAGAGCAAAGGACCGAGAGACACAAAACTTGTTTTTGGAGGCGAAAGATGTCCGTCAGTTCACGAACCTGAGAAGCAAGGCAATCTCGCACATCAGAAAGAGAGTTAGGCAAGGTGATAGGGAAGGTCAGAAAGGCAGAAGGCGCTGTGAGAGGAGGCCAGTCAGGAATGTGATAGCGGGCGGCTTCATCCTCAAGGGTGGCGGCGTCACCATCACTGGGGTCCAAAGGCTCTGGGTCGGGGAGAGCGGCCAGAACTGTCAGCTGAGAGGGTGGCAGAGGAGAAGAAGAATGATGTTTAATAGGAAGGCAGGGAGGACAGAGGGAAGCAGATTTTTGAAGGACAGGGTTGCAAAGGTGAGTGGAGGAGGGAGTCCGCGGGTCGGAGACAGCTGGAGAATCAAAAGGAGGAGGCTGAGGAATCAGGGGAGGAGACTCGAGAGAAGGCAAATCTGGATAGAGGCAAGGCAGATCAGAAGGAGGGGAGTCCTAACCAGGAGGGGTGTCTATAAGAGTGAAAGGAACGGAGGTCTGAGACAGAGGATCAGGAGGGATGTCTATAAGAGTGAAAGGAACAGAGGTCTGAGACGGAGGCCGAGAGGGCTGACGAGATGGGCAGGTAGAATTAGGCCGAGACTGTGACAAACAGTATTCAGCAACAGATAAAAGTTGTCTTTTCCCTATATCTTTGTCTGCATCTTCAATAATGTCCCTAATAATCCCCAGAAAGAGAAAATTGTCACGGGAAGAGGAGTATTGTCTTCATTTTTGATTTTTTCATTTAATTCACAACCTACCTTTTGCCATATTTTGGGATGGATGGTAGGACCATCTATTATAAACCAGGGACAGTTTTTATCAATAAATACAAAAAAAAATTTATGAGATCCTTTTTCTTAACCCTTATTCCTCTCTCTCTGAGTGTATGTTTGAGGTCCTTTACGAAGGAAGCCTCCTTTGACAGAGAATGGCCCATTCTTATTGGACGGAAGAAAATGAAACTTACCCGAGGACAACAGGTCGTGGGTGACAATTGCTGTCTCGATCAATCTTAATGTTGTGGCCATGTCTTGTTGAGTGTCCGTCTGGAGGGGTCCGTGCCTCGAGCCCCATGTTGGGCGCCACCTGACCTGACCCACGGGTCCTAGTAATTCGTGGGGGCGAGGAGGACCGCAACCTGAAAAAAGATCGGGCGAGAGAGGGAAAGGACTCAAGGAAGCAATTGCTTGTCAAGAGCCGTGTATTTGAGTGTGAAACGCCTTTTTATAGTATGCTTTACAAGGGGAGGAGTTGAGAGGGGCCAGGTGGTGGGAAAGTACAGAATCTTCTTGGCCTGTGCCCTGGAACATTTTGTGGTCTACCTGTTTTTCTCAGAAGACACGGTACACTGCCTTGAGTCAATCTGCAACTGCCAACCCGGAACTTTCCGGTTGCCAGGCAGGATGAAGCTGCAGGGGACGTTGTGCAGATGGGGAGAGGTAGGGGTGAGGGTGAGAGGCGAGGGTCTTGGCTTCTGACAATTAAATTCCAAGAAACCAAATAATCCAATCAAAAAATGAGGAAAAGAGCTAAACAGAGAATTCACAAAGGAGGAATTCCTAATGGCTGAGAGACACTTGAAGAAATGCTCAGCATCCTTAATCATCAGAGAAATGCAACTCAAGACGACTCTGAGATTCCATCTCACACCTGTCAGAATGGCTAAGATTAAAAGCTCATATGACAGCACATGCTGGTGAGGTTGTGGAGAAAGGGGAACTTTCCTCCATTGTTGGTGGGAGTGCAATCTGGTACAACCACTATGGAGGTCAGTCTGGCGATATCTTAGAAAACTTGGAATAGCTCTGCCTTGGGACCCAGCCATACCACTTCTGGGTATACATTCAAATGACTTCTCACCGAATCACTAGGAAGTTTCCTCATCTATGTTCATAGTAGCCTTATTTGTAATAGCTAGAAACTGGAAACAACCCAGATGTCCCTCAACCAAAGAATGGATTAAAAAACTATGGTACATCTACACAATGGAATACTACTCAGCTAGCAGAAACAATAAATCATGCAATTTGCAGCCAAATGGATGGAACTAGATAAGCTCATTCTGAGTGAACTAACCCAGACTCAGAAGGATGCACATGACATCTATTCACTTATAGTCGGATTTTAGCCATATAGTACAGGATATTTATACTACCACCAACACACCAAAGGGAACATGGACATAGACTTTTTTTCCTGTCAGTGAGACACTTTGCCCAAGTGGTGCTTCCTTGTAGGGCCCCAGTTAATGGGGAGGCTCTTGGCCCTCACATGACTGCTGAACTGGGGTGGGAGACTGCTATGTAGGGACACTCCACCCCAGAGGAGTGGGATGGAAGGGATAGGGGGTAGGCAGTGGGAGGCCAGGGCTGGGAAAGTTGGAAAGGGGACACTATGGCAGAGATGTAACCTGACTCAATAAAGAAATACATTTTTTTAAATGTACACTCTCTTTATATTATCGTGCACAAGACCATTTTTCCTAAAAGGATAAGTAAATGCTGTATAATGCATGGGAGGAATCTGAACTACAAGCCCAAGGTCTTCAATCAAAAGAGCATAAACTGAGCCCAGGAGTTGGTCTCAGGAATTAGCCTAGGATAAGAAGAAGCAGTGAGCAAGGACACTGAGAGTAGTTCATTGGCTGGAGGAGAGACCCAAGAGACCATTTTGTCTGAACATCCAGCTACTCAGTGTCCCAAACACTCAAGCCAAAAAAGCACCAAAGTGGAAAGAGGGTCTGGATGGGAAGGGAGCAACAGAGGGAAGGCACCAAAAAGCCTCACAAAGGAGGATATGCCCAGCAGCTCAGCCGGAGTGACACTGCACATGCAACTCAGCCTTGGCATCAGAACTTGTTTTCAGAGTGAATTCTCCCCAAAACACCTTGTACATAAGCTGCAGAAAACAACCAAAAAGTTTGCTATATACAGCTAGCTTTTGGGAGGGGTGGGACACCATCATAAGCCTTGTGACTGTTCTTATTTTCTAATGACCTTTTATAGTTCAACTAACACATTGCTCAATATTGAGACTCTTTGGAGTTTGGAATTCAACAAACAACCAGATGATCAGATTATTTAATACTCTGTCATTAATTACTGTTGGTTGCCATGCAGGAGGAACAGCAGAACAGCTTTAGAACTCATGGAATGCAGCCCTCCAGTTAGCACAACCACAATGGGTGAGCCTTAGAGTGGCAGAGGCCCGAGGACATGTCCTGAGAACTTTATGCTGTTTTGGAGTTTTGCTTTGCTTATTGCTATCACACCACATCCCTTATAACCTATGAGTTGTATGAAAACTGCCAGTAGACTTCTAGTCTCTCACTGGACAGTATCACTGGCACTTGCAATAATGATGTTTGATATCCTGGCATTGCTGCTGAAGCAGACTATGAGTCAATTGCCTCCCTTGGAAAGAACTTGGAGATGTAGATTGTTAACAATGACCACTGTCTTGAGAAAGAACTTGGAAATGTAGATTGCTAGTGAAGTAAGGTTGAGATGCTTTTGTTAGTGGCTTTGCTGTAGGAAATCTTAAGAAACAATTTAAAATTCAAAAAGACACACTCTTAGTAGTTGAGCTAAGGACTTTTTATGGTCAGAAAACAAGAAAAATAGCAACCTGAATGGCATTGGATGCCACGCCTCTCTCTTGCTAATGATGTGTTGATGGTCAGAGAAATGATTAATCCCTTATATCCATTTTTGCTGTCAGTTTTCTGATATGATTTAACAAAATTGTACATGAACAGATACACACCTTGAGGATTTAAAGTAGAAATAACTGATTACCTTTTATACGTAAAAGTTTAGATTTGTGATTCTTTAGCCTTTTATAACACTGCCTTTTAAGATAAATAATAAGATAATTAATCTTTTCTTTGTAACTTGCAAATTGCAACCTGATAGTAAGAGGAACTGGCTGAGGAAATTACCTTGCTTGCTTACACTTTGTTAATCTATAACAAGTTGCTTAGTCACAAATGTATGTGGGTTCTTGGGAATAATTTGTCTTTCACATTTGTTTTTCACCCATAAAATGTAAATCTTTTGACCATATGAGAGTATTGGAGAAATCTGTGCATTTTTACATATATTCATTTTAATCATTCACTTAAAAAATAGAATGTAAACACATTATGATTTTTGTACTGCTTGAAAGATTTTGCTAGAATATATAAACTGTGGGAGAAAAAACAAAGGTGTAAGAATTGGGACCTTTTTCCATCCACCAAAGATGTGTATATGTGTATATGTAATGTGGCTGGGTCTCTGTCCCACCCACCCAAGGTATAAATTTTTATATATTTGTATGTCTACATGTCTGTATGTATGTATGTATGTATGTATGTATGTATGTATGTATGTATATGACGCTTTTTTGAACTTACTCACTGGAGCCTATCTTGATTCATCATCTAGTGTAAGTGTCTGTAAGTATGGTTTCTTTTTTCCTTCTTTTTTCTTTTGACACTTGCCACCATCTTCAGAAGCCCCCACTAAGAAGCCATCAGCTCTATCCCCTGCTTCCCACCACCTGTGAGAAGGCCCTGTCAGTAGCAGTGAGGTTCAAAGTGGAGAGTTAAGCCTTTTACCCTCAGAGACAGTGTGCTGAGTGATGAGCTAGTTGTTTATCTATCCTCTACCTTGGTTTGCACTGTGGTGTTGAAGCTGGAGCTCTGACATTACCATGAGGAACACGATTTGGGGGGGGGTATGTAAATGAAAGAATTTTATATAGACTCTGCATTCTGAGTGCCTTAGAAGCCACAACAGGAGAGGCAATGAAGGAATGCACATCAGCCTGTTAGAGTAAAGAAGAAAGAAGCTGGAGTTAATCAACAAGATGAGCAGGTTTAAGGATGTCCCTAAAGAACTAGAACTTTCCAAAGTTCTAAAAGTGATTAGCAGCCCTACCACAGCCCAGTGAAGGGAAAATGTACTACAAGTTTAGTGTCACCACTGTGACTCAAGTCTGTGTAGACCAGGCTACTGTCAGTGATCATGCTGGGGATAGCATCATTCCCAATTTTATGTACCCATTACCTGCTGGGTGCTATTCTGCTGTGTGGAAAATCAAAATGCATCCCGTATATTAAACAAAATGACATGAATCCAATGTGTGTGTCAAGTATTACATTATATAGCATACTATTCCTTCCAAAAATTTACAACGTGGATCTAAGAAGATGTTTTTAAAATTGTGAGGCAAGTTAGTACGAAATCTGTGTTAGATATAGAACTTTAAACTCATGGAGATGGATAGATAGTCAGGTGCCAAATACATATGGACTGGACATTGGGAATATATGCTAAGCCATATAACTCTCATAATTGTGGCCTATTTATTTCCGTTGTTTTGTATTGTATTTATAGTTATAAGAGAAAGAACCATTTGTTGGACTGAAAGGAAGAGCTGTTGGGGGGAAAAGAAATACCTTAAAGTAAAAAAAAAAAAAGGGTAGAGGATGGGGGTTTGAGGGGGAGGAGGGTGGAAGGGTGGGAATGGAGGGGGAGTAGGGAGGGGATTGTGATTGAGATGTAACTTGAAGAAATAAAAAATAAATTATTAAAATATATATAAATAAATCATTATAAATTTTACCACCAAAAAAAAAAACAAAAAAAAAACAAAGTGAAATATCAGTGTTGGGTTTTCTGCCCTTAGTTCAGGTGATGATGATGATGATGATGATGATGATGATGGTATTTCTTTAGAACAGTGGTTCTCCATGTGTGTGTCACAACTCCTTTGGGGATCAAATGACCCTTTCACAGGGGTCACCTAAGACCATTGGAAAAAAACACGGATATTTACATTATGATATATAACAGTACCAAAATTATAGTTATAAAATAGCAACAAAATAATTTTATGGTTGGAGGGGTTATCAAAACGTGAGTAATTGTATTAAATAGTCACAGCATTAGGATGGCTGAGAATCACTGGTCTAGAATATGCTGTGTAGGACCTCAAATGTGTTTCATAAAAATAAAACTAGCTCAGCTAATCAAGCAGGTCATTATGGTTGAATGTATAAATTAATATATATGTATATATACATATATATATATATAGAGAGAGAGAGTCTTCATACTAAAAAGTTAATAAAAATAATAAACTAACTGCTGACAGAGTACTCAGACTTATGTAAGAGACATTTTTGATCACTATTTACATAACTTTGTATGAAGGTTGTCCATTTTATATACGAAATATATATTTATTTATTCAATATTGAAAAACCACAAATGCCTTGTGGCTATAAACATCTTCCTTGAGGTTAAGTTTGCAAAGCCTCCATTGACTGGTCTCCACTTACCCTGGGCTTTGAGGAAAACTAAATTTCATTTCATCACACCCTATCCTTAAGAGAATGAAGCTATAAACACACAAGCTGAGACTGAGTTATTTTAGTTTTCAGTTAAGAAAATATATCCTACCCCAGGAACATTTCTTTTGCTTGGTTCACTTGTCATGCCCAGGGTATTTTGCACACAAGATGTTGGGCATCAATAATAAAAGGAAGACCTGCTCTCTTCCCCAGGGAGTTCAGGGGTGAGAACTTCTATTTCTTACCAAACTAGAGAACATGGGTTGGATTGATTCTTATGCCTGAATGTGTGACACAACCCAAAGACCAAAATGGCATGGAGTCATGGGTTGTTTGGATACAGATAATAAGCACTGTAAGGACTTCAAAGGTACAAACACAACAGGTGATCTGTTGCCTCAGCATATTATTTTGAGAAGGTATTCATGGATTTCCTGAAGGGAGAGGGAAGCAAGCCAGCTTCCAGCTAGGGGAGACTTAGCTGGAGCTACAGGACACAGAGACAATAACTAGCTTCACAGAGAGAGACACCCAGAGTTTTCATTAAGTTGTACTTCATTAAAATTAAACATTTGTACTCTTTAAAAGTCACTAAGATGATCAAGCCACAGACTAGAAGAAATAGCCACAAATCATGTATCTATAGACTTTTAGAATAAATAATTTTCAATGTTCACTATTAAAATGACCTTTAAAAATAAGCAAAATTGTTTAAAAATGGCTTATAAGTTATTTAACAGTATTTGGATTATTGTTAACTGGTTTTGCACTGTTAATTTTTAAGCTGCCATTATAAATGAGCACACAGACACCACATGGATTTTAACAAGCCTTGGCCTGAATTGAGCAATCCTAGCCCATCTAAGCTAGCTCTTAATTCTATTACCCAAATATGACCCCATATATATTCATGTGTCTCCTTGGACTGCCATTCTCCACAATATGCCGATGTTCCTGGCCATGTGGAATGAGGTTCTTTTTCCTAACCCATGGTGTGTGCCTCCTTCCTGCTTCTGGCTGGAATGCTTTGATCCTCTGTCTAAAGCACGGGCTTCCTGTTCTAGTCTCAGGAAGTCCCATCTTTCTCTGTCTTTGCCCAATCTCAGGACTCGGCATTTTATTTAACCAATCAGAGACAATGTGAGTAACAGACAGCAAACAGGACTAATTGATTAACATTTAGAATGCTTAACACTACCCCATCACAAAATGAGTCAGGTGGGATGGTATACACATGGAATTCCAAGACATAGGAAGTGGAGGCAGGAAAGAGTTCAAGGTCAACTTCAAACACATAGCCAGTTCAATACGAGCTCAGGCTACATGATATCTTGTCTCAAACCAAAAGCAAAATATTTGAATAAAATTCTTGCTAAAAATGATTTATGGATAGAAGGGAAGCATTTTTAAAATATGGCCTTCTTCAATAGACAGTGTAGAAATGCAAATTAAAACCACAATGAGGTTCTACTATATATCAGTTAAAGTAGCTGAGATGAAGGCAAGCCATGAGATATTGATGGAACAGAGTTTCCCAACATTAATACAGGAGTGTAAAAATATATCAATCACTATGGAAAGCAGGTTTTTGAGGCTCTTCAAAATTAAACATTCATTGCCTGTGAGATCTAGACATTGTACTCCTAGGAATTTACCCAAAAGAAATGAAAGTAAAAGTCCTCGAAAATATTTGTGCATTAAAACTCATAGCAGCTTGTTTATTGCTGCCTCAAACTATGATCATCTCAAGTACCTATTAGCACCTAAACATGTAAACAAGCAGTATGCTGTCCTTATGGGTAAGGCAATTTTTATATTGGAAGGAAGATTGGAGACAAACGTTTATGAGTGCAAGATAGGGGTGGGTGTCAACTACAAGTTTGTCCTTACATACATGCTCAGCTGTTTATGTGTCCCCTCATCTGAGTCACAAGGCAGCTGGGAGGCATGGGAGGCAGACAGCTGCTCTTTCTTTTTACTACTAGTCTCGCGTTCGCGAGACTCTCATATATCTCTTTCAACTACATGTGACTTGGGTAGAACAACCTTCTCATAACCTGCTTTTATACCTGAGAAGGGACCAGGTTCAGACAAGAGTATGTGTCCACCTCACCCTCACCCCAATTCTCCTGACTCCAGTGACATATTTGTGAGAGGTTACAGCACCCATCCAAGAAAAATGACTTCCACAGGTGTTTGAGTATCATGGTGGGTAAAAGGCATGCTGGGTTCCCTAGGAATTTTCTCTAAACATGATAAAGTCAACCTAGATATTCCAATGGGCAGCTTTTCTACTGTGTCAGGAAGGTCTTCCTGAGAATCTAATCAGCTTATAAGGAAGTTCAGCCAAAAAATGAAAGGGTTCTACTGACTAGACCTGCTCATGGCTTTGTTTATCCTCTGGATCTAATCAGACAAAAATCACACCATAAAACAAATATATTACTTCTCCCTTTTTCTCTCCTTTTCATTTTGTTTGAGTTATATTTCTGTCTCTTGAAAAATCTGATCTCAATAACTGAAATTCTAGCCAGGTCCTTGAGCCAGGCATTCAGCAGCGTTAAAAGCAAGCAAACAAATAAAAAACACAAAGCCAGACATTTCCTTTCCCTGACCACTACCTGAATGTTTTCAGCTATTCCAATTATTGCTATTCCCACTACAAATACTGCAATTGTAATTTTAACAGCATTGTTGGAGCTGGAGATAAAGTATGGTAGTAGAGCATTTGCCTCGTGTGCTCAAGACCCTCAATTTGCTCTCAACACACCAAAATATACTATTATCAACACAATTGCTACTATCAAATCACATAGTTGCATACCTGTTTTCAATGATAATATTGTTAAAACAGTTATTTAAGGTATACTTAATTAAAAACATTGTGAAGGTTTCATAGCAGCCTTATTTGTAATAGCTAGAAACTGGAAACAATCCAGAGGTCCCTCAACCAAGGAATAGATTAAAAAAAAAAAAACAACTGTGGTATCTCTACACAAAGGAATACTACTCAGCCATCAGAAACAATGAAATCATGCAATTTGCAGCCAAATGGATGGAACTAGAGAAACTCATCCTGAGTGAGCTAGCCCAGACTCAGAAGGATGTACATGGCATCTATTCACTTATAATTGTATTTTAGCCATATAGTACAGGATAACTATGCTACAACCAATGCACCAAAGGGAACATGAACACAGATTTTTTTTTTTCCTGTCAATGAGATATTTTGCCCTAGTGGTGCTGCCTTGTAGGATCCCAGTGTATGAGGAGGCTCTTAGCCCTCATATGACTGCTGAACTGAGGTTGGGAGCTGATATGTAGGGAAACTCCACTCCAGAGGAGTGGGATGGAAGGGATAGGGTAGAGGGTGGGAGGGCGGGACTGGGAGGGGTAGAAAGAGGGCACAGTGATGGAGATGTAACCTGAAATAATAAACATAATTTTTTTTAAAAGTACAATTCATTCACATTTGTAACCTTTATCAGAGTCCTAACAAATTCTAATTACTCTCCTTATAGATGAGGAAAATAATATCCAAGCATTCAAACGTATAACAATAGGCATTCAATTCTTTGTTGATTGATCCTATATTTCCTATTGCTGAAAACATTCTGGCTTTTCTGGAGGAATGGACATCCCATATGTTGCTATAAGTAACAGAAAGGGGTTGATCCACACCACTGCTGGTCTCATAACACCTCTGTCTCATCTCATCATGACCAGTTGAGTAAGAAATATGAGTCCTTTGCATCAATATGAATGCAAAGCATTTGGCTCCTGAGTTAGACTCCCAGCACCCATGTAAGTGCAGGATGGGCATGACATCCTTGCCTGTAACCTCAGTATTCAGGAGACAAAAACATCAGATTTACAAAGTAGGCTAGGTAGACTAGCCAAATCAGTGAACTCTGGATTCAATTGAGAGAACTTGTGATCATGGAAGCAACCTGACATCAATCCCTGGCCTCCATACACATGTGTATACATGAAAACATGTATGCATACACACACACACACACGACACAAAATACTATAAGAGAAAAATAGGAACAAGAATAGGAGGAGGAGGAAGAGAGAGGAGGAGGAGGAGGAGAAAGGGCACCAAAGTAATTTCCAAAACAAGTCGTTCATGAGAAGAAATAATGAAGATGAAAAAAAAAATGATAGCGGACACTAGTCAGTGGAGAAAGGAAAGCTAAATGGATTCATAAATAGAAGCAGAGATATTAGGAAGAACAGGACAGGGTGGCTGGCCCTTGAACTTGATGTGCTTTCTCATGATTGATGACTTCCTAGAGTTCACTATTATTTTTACAACTTGAGTTATTTGAATATCTTGTTCTCTATGATATAACAAACCTGATTAGGACTTGAAGCTACATGGAGGATACTAGATTCAGGAAAAGAAAATACAGTGACATTAAGAATGGCAAGTTAAGATAACTATGCTACAATCCACAATCCCAATGGGACAGGAGCCTAGCATAACTATCCTATGAGAAACTCCACCCAGCAGTGGATCAAAACATATACTGAGACAAGCAGCCCATCATTAGGTCCTAGAGGAGGAATAGAGACCTTAAGGAGTCGAGAATACCACTTGAAGATCAACAGAACTAATAAATCCAGGCCCCTAGAGGCTTACAGAGACTGAAACACTAACCAAAACAAGAAAAACATATATAGACTAGACCTAGGCACCCCTATAATTATATAGAAGATAGGCAACTTGATATTCATACAGGTCCCTTAGTGGGGATGGTGGTCTCTGTCTTGGACTTTGTTGCATATTAGTGGAACACCTTACTCTAGCTGGACTGCCATTTCAGGTTCCAGTGCAAGAGGAACCTCTTAGCCCTCATGTGACTGATGAACTGAGGCAAGTTGATATCTGGGTGCTCCCCTCACCTGAGGAGAAGGAGGTGAGTGAGAGGGGGTAAGAGGGTAGGATGGTGAAACTTGCTGGGGAGGAGGTAGGGGGCTATGAGCAAAATGTAGCTTGAATACATTTTTTCGGGGCGGGGGAGACTTCATCTTAGTGCTAGCTTAAAGCTAATCACAGGTGACAGTATTTGTTGTGGAGCCTTCTTTAAGCTCAGGAGGCAAATGTGTTATAAGGAATATTAGTTCTGGAATACAGGAAAGGTTCTGAAGCAAGTAATGCATGAATTGCTTTGTCCTTGCAGAATCTGCCACTGTTGTCTTGTGTGATGAGAAATAATGTTTATAACAGGATTGGTCCGGCACTTAACCTGAGAATTGTAGGCCATAATTTCTATAAAGAATAAATGAGCACTAAAAAGATTTTAATAAACCAGGTGTGGAGGGCTATCCCATCAGTAATTCAGAAATACCAAACATCTCTGCATGTTTATAGTCCTCCAAATGCTGCCTTTCTATGAAAATTTCTTGGATGCACGTCAAACTTAAGGCTATGCCAAAAGAACAAATTGAAGCCACTCAGGGTGACTCTTCAAAAGGACAGAGCAAATCTTCTCCAACGGGACTCCACTCCCAGAAGGGATCAATTCTTGTAGCCATTAGCCTCAGCTGAACCATTTATATATTCCATGGGCCCTGTTCAAAGTTCTGTAAGGGGAAACCTTTCCATTAATGGACAGCGACTTCCACTTCTTTCTCCTTTCCACTTACAGACACCCCCAGCAAGAGCTGGTTATATATGTCTCTGCTCCCTTGGGGGAAACATTCTATAGCTCACATAGCTCAGTGATAGTTGGGTTGAAATGCAGATTACTTTTCTTGAGCCTGGACCAATTCCTAAAAGGGATTTCACTATGTTAAATGAACAATGCATTCTCCTTTGAGAGTCTAGACCAGGCATAGTTAGTTGTCTGTTGCCATGGAACTATATACAGTAGAAAAGGGAAGGAATAGATATTCTGTGATAGACACAACACTTTCCTATCAAACTAATGTTGCCAAATCCTTTTTGTAATTTGAACATCAAATTGTGAGATGAGCAAGAGTTATTGAAAAAGTGCTATATCCATATAGATGTATATTCTTTGTATATATATATTCATATATATTCTTCAGTTTTACACACATACTTTTTCAGCAAAATGGTTTTGTATAATCCATTTTATGTCTTTCTTTTTATATATACATCTCCTTTGAATAGTTTTAAGTGCTTAATTGTGTGCACTCTTAAACAAAACAAGAGCCAAAAAAAATGCATCAGCACTACCTTCTCTGAAACACTCGGGTTAAAGCTGAATCAAATTGAGTTACAAACACACAAGCCCTAAATATACACTGTTTAATGGCATGGTTATTTTGATACACACATAAGTTTCAGAACTCAGAGGAAAAAAAAGTCCCATAAAAATATTTCAGTGACATTTGGTAGAAAAGAATTGGCCCCTTGGTTTCAGTACCACTAGAGCTGTGGCAAGCTGGCAGAGTGGTATTCAGCTACTGGTTGAGTATTTCATTGTTTCCACTGGTAAGCATTGTCCTATTTGAAAAATAACATAAGCAAGATTTGAATACACAAATGATCAAATCATGGGGGGAAATACCTTTCAGAAAAGGAAAAACTAAAGGCCTTTAGTCCCCAAATTGATATCACTAATACTAAAGCCATTAAAGAGTAAGATAAATATGAAAACACTGTTAGTGGAGGTATTTGCTTCTTAGTTACCCCCAATTTATACCTCTTCATTTGTTACATTATTAAGCCAATAAAGATAACAAACCAAAGAGACTAAGCCATAAGTAGATAGTCAGCTTATTAATAACTATGTCTCAATAATATAATTTCCTTTACTGAGCTTTCAGGGAAATTTAAACCCCCAAAAATGTAATTCAATGTAGTAGTTATTATATACATTTAATACAAATTCTATGTCATTTGACTATATAGAATTATAAAGAATGAAACTGTCAATATAGTCTCTGGTCTCAAAGCATATATACCATAATAATGTAACAATGATACAGAAAAGGAAAATTTAAAAGTAAAATAAAGAATAAGTTTCTGGAGCATATGACATAAAGGAGGTCAATAAATATGAATATTCTGCTGATCTTAATTCATTTCTGAGTCAGCAAAATACATCCCAGACCTGTCAGGGAAGTTATGTCTGCTCAGTAGTGCTGACCAACCAATTCATTCTCTCCATATCTCATTAGAGATGGTTAATGAATTGGAATATCTCTTCTCAGCATCTTGGATCATTTCTTTTGGAAGCATATATAATTTGCATTTCATTATACATCTATCAGATGGCTAGGGCTTTTTTTTCCTTGTTAATATAGTTGGTGACCTCAAATTCACTCCAAAAAAAGTCATCTTGCTTTCTCTCCTCATTAAAAGGATAATCAAGAGAAAGATTGTTGGTTCTACCTGATATTCTGTCTCTTGCTTGCCTTTAATGATATTCAGCTGATGCTCAAAAATACCACATGAATTTCCTCTCAAGGTTCTTCAAATGTGTTTATCTTGAATTATTAAGAACCTGAGGAATTATCTTGACCTTATTTTTAATGTTTATACATTTTAAAATACCAGACAACTACTCAAGCCCTAGACCAGAGACCCAAAACTATTGTTTTACCTGCAGTTCATCCAACATTTCTCATTTACTGACATTATGCTGGATCCTGTGCTGACTGAAAATACAGTGGTGATCAACCCTGTGTTATCCCTGCATCAAGGCTCTCATGGTCTAGGGAAAACATGAACAGTTTGGCCAGAAATTGGGCACTCTCTGTATACATCATACATACTTATGTTGATAATATTGTGGAGATGTATCCACTAATAAGATCTATTACTCAATAAATGTCTTAATATTTTATATTGGATGGCGTTATGCTGTCTATCCAGACTAATTCTTATAATGGCTTTGTAAAGTGTTCCTATAATCCTCATAAATAAGGAAGTTGAAACTTGGAAGGATATACAATTTGCTCATGGCTAAACAGATAATGAATGGAACTGATGTATCTTTTTATTGTACTGAATAATGTAATCTTTCTATTGTACTATGCGTTGGGTATGTTTTTATACTACCTTATTTCTAATCTTTCTATGGATATTTTCAATGACAAATTGTAAGCTAGATGTATGGTTAAACCAGAAGACTCTTGTGCTCTAGGAACTTTAAGATCACACAGTAAAGCTTTCTGAGATTTTTTTTTTTCATTTGTATAATTGACATCGTAAAAGAACGTGTCCTTATGAGTTGGGGTTGAATGGTGAGCAAGTGAGAAACTCAGTGCTTCCTAAGAGTGAAAGTATCATATCATGGAAAAGAAAAAGATTTAGTAGCCACACTGATATAGTTTTAAATCTCAGTGTTGTACCTCTCTCAAACAATCTCAGTCGTGGGTCTCAACATTCACTTTTCTTGGATGTAAAAATGTAGCTTATACTTCATAGGTTAGAAGATATGGGGACTGATTTAGGTCAAGGATATGCCATGCCTAGAGCAAAGCCTGCTATAGTGCCATTTAATAAAGGCACTTTGTAAACTTGTCAGTTAACAGAATAAAGAGACTAATAAAGACAATTAATGTCAGAAGTAACACACCAAGGCAGCAGAAGAAATGCCTGTGAATAATGGTCTAGCTCCTTAGACCTGTGGACTTAGTGAGAACAAGCTGGGACTGGGCCAACATTCCTTATTTGATGAAATTAGATGGAACTATTACAGCATTCTCTCTTACTGGGGAAATGAAAATCTGTTCTTCCTTTTAAAAATGATTGTGTAGTATTAAAGGCAATGGAGAGAATAGTTAGGGTTTAAAATTATCGGAGGGCCTTCGCTAGGCCCTTGAAGTCATTCTGTTCCTGAAGTTCTCTATCTTGAGGCAGACTTATTAGGGTAGGGAAATAGCACACTATGTGCTTTAGCTGACCTGGGCCTGGAAAGAGGCCATATTGATCCCTGCAGCCCAGGACATATCTTTGCATTACACCCTCTCTTGAAAGCAAGGATAAGCACCCCCAATCCCTCCCCAACCCCTTTTTTGTTTCTTTTGTTTCTTTTTTTTCTGAGACAGGGTTTCTCTGTGTAGCCTTGGCTGTCCTAGAACTTGCTCTGTAGACCAGGCTGGCCTCAAATTTACAGAGATCTACCTGTCTCTGGGTCCCAAGTGCTGGGATTAAAGGCATGAGCCACTACCCCCCTTGTGGTAAGCCCCTTTAATAGAATGAAATTCATGTAACAGTGCACAATAAAATTGCTATTATCTGCAGGAGACTGTAGAGTTGTGCTGTTAGATACAATCCAGGCATATTTTGAAACAAAAAAATGAATTATGTGGAAGATGAACTAAAATTATTCTCCACATATTCCTAGAAGTTCCTTGTTTTACAATCCCCAGTCTCATTTTCAAGGGTATGAATTTGACAAGGACTGTTTGATGAACTAGGAATGTATTGTCTGTGAAGGTTGCATCAGTCCTGCAGAGTACATTGTTTTTAGGTAAGAAGATTGAGTCTCAGGGGGTTTTAACAAACTGCTCGACTCCAAAGCTTATAGGTGGTAGAGATAAATTCAGAACCAAGTCTGCTGAGCCTATAACAAATGACCCAGGAGCCCTCACTAATATGAAAGTACAGAGGCCTAATCAACCCTGCTCACTGACACCAGAGTTCAGAAGATTGAGTTTATCAATAGTGACAATGGGAAATGCCAGACAATAGAGGGGGCAGGTTGAACAGGTCAAAAAACTGATGCAGGGGCTCTACTAATGCTATCAGCAAATGTTAAGTACCAGGTACTTGTCTCTTGTTTTATCTGCCATAGTATTAGCTGAGATTTTTCATGACCACAACAACACTGACATCTACCTGTGATGGATTTCAAGAGGAAAACTGGAGGGTGAAAAGTATGTTTTCTAGACTAAAAATTGATTTTTTACAGTAGTTTATTAATAAAAATGTCCATTGTCTCAAAAGTTCCCATGCATACTATGACTGAAGGAAGCTTAAAGAACAAAGGCAACATCCTTAAACATTTAAGTGATAAAAATTAAAGTTAAAAATAGATTTCTTTTCAACAAAAGGTTTTTAGTTGAGTCCATGAACTGTGCTTTATTTCTAAAGCAAGCAGGAATGCATGTTATGTATTAAGGATATTTAACGTGAAAGCATGCATTCAATAAAAAATAGATGACTCACTTTTATATTTGGTTTCCTATTTGTTTTGTTGAATTCAAGTTGCTATTGGGAATATAAGCAAACTCTTTCAAGTTTGCAAAACCAATAAGTAATAGCAACTTCTATCAGTTTTAGAAATGAAAGGAATATTTTCCCATATATTATCTGTCTAGGTACAATCAGTTTTTAGAGCCAGTCAATAAATAATTTCTAACTGTTGTTCTGTATTTAGTTCCATGCCAGATATCATAATTACTACAGAAGGGAATGCATGAGTTTGCCTGTGCTCTCCAGGAGACAAGACTTTGGGTAAACAGTGAAGACTCACATTAAGATTTGTTCCCATACAGTATACATGACTAAGAACCCAAAAAAGAGATAGTCTTGTCTAAAATATTGGATACAAGACATAGAGAAACCAAGTTACAACTGAGCTGGAAGTCCCCTTCCTGCTTGTTAAAGTTCAAAGTGCTGGAAGGTGCTGTTCAGTTTAATGGGGCAAGGCACATCATCAACAAGCACAGCCTGCTGTGGGCTCTGCATACTACAAAACTGAACTGCCTAGCAAGATGTACATGTGTATCCTGCTGTATATGGGATATGAATGTTCTAGACTTAACCACCCACATCCTGATTGTATCTGAAGCTGGCTTTAAGGGAAAGAATACCTGCTGGAAGATGTGTTACTCGAAGGAGCAAGGCCTACTTAAAGTCCACCCTAGCATGAGTGAGAATGTGTGAAAGCCGCATTCCTTGAAGCACACAGTCCAACTTGTAGGCAATTCCACCAAAGACTCTCTTCTCTCTCATTAATATTTTCTGTTGCTTAGATAGCTTTGGTGAAGAACCTTAGAATACTGAACTTTCTGAGCTTCTTTAGTCAATTAGGTGTTTTGATCACATTGGTATTTTAGGAACATTCCTAGTGTGTGTGTTTCAGCTATTTCCTATGAATTGATACATTGCATTCTGGAAGTTTCTATGCATATATAGAACCAAGAAGCTCAGAAAGTTCAGTATTCTAAGGTTCTTCACCAAAGCTATCTAAGCAACAGAAAATATTAATGAGAGAGAAGAGAGTCTTTGGTGAAGAACCTTAGAATACTGAACTTTCTGAGCTTCTTGGTTCTATATATGCATAGAAACTTCCAGAATGCAATGTATCAATTCATAGGAAATAGCTGAAACACACACACTAGGAATGTTCCTAAAATACCAATGTGATCAAAACACCTAATTGACTAAAGAAGCTCAGTTATCTTTCTGATAAAGTCCAAACTCTCTGAAAAAGCAATAGACTCCACTCTGACCTCATCCTTCTCCATATCCACCCACCTACACACACACACACACACACACACACACACACACGGATTTTCAGAAACATGTTCTCAAATTTTCCTGGAATTTTTTTTCTATTTTCTCTCTCCCTTTTATCATACTGTTTCCTCTGTACCTTTACACTCTGTAGAAAACTTCCCTTCAGAGCCCAACTTGGGCACATTGTTGACTTGTTTATCTCCTGTCTGAGTTCAGTGGTGTTCTGCAGAGGGGGAGAAAGTACTCGACTCCATGGTGCTTTGGCCATTACACTCTTATTTCCCCAATTAAGCTATGAGTTCCATGATGTCAAAGGTTGTTTGATATTTATTTCAGTATTCTATTAACAAAGAAGAACAAGTTTCCTGGCATATAGTGGGCATTTAATAAATATTTATTAAGGGGTTATACTGGAATTAAAATTTGTTTCTTGAGCCTCAGGTCAGTGTTCTGCTCTAACTAATTCTTCAATTTCCACCAGGTAAAGATTTCTAAAATTAAATACTCAGACCACTTGAGGGTCTGACAGTTAACAGTTACGAGATAGTGTCCAGAAGAAATCCCAAGATCTTAGGCAATGCCATTGCTAGAACATGTGCATGTAGTGAGGAACACACATTGATTGTATGGTTAATTTTCATTGTCAAAGTGACTGAATTTTGACTTACCTAGGAGACACACCTGTGGGTGTATCTAGAGGGGATTTCCAGAGGTCTTTAGCTGAAGAAGGATGACCCACTGATAAATCAGCCTACCTCCTTAGGCTTGAAAGCCGTCTCATATTAAAGACAAACTATGGTCATTCCTGTTTATGATAAAATCTATTTCTCAAGGATATTGCTATGCCCCAACTGTACCTTAATTCAAACGGTGCTGAACTGCTTGTTCCAGGAAACAACAACAATGTCTCTGTTTCAAAAGGTTATTATGACCACTTCCTGTTATAACCATCTTGTTAAGACTTCCTTGCAACCATGTCTGTTTCAGAAGGCTATAATGACCAACTTGTTATGTTTATGTTCTGTTTTTGTAACCCCACCTATTTCCTTGCCAAGTCCCCTATTTGTAAACCCTTACTCTGATATTAATGCATTGTAAGCCCCCAGTGTATGAGGAAGCTCTTAGCCCTCATATGACTCCTGAACTGGGGCAGGAGTCTGATATGTAGGGTTACTCTACATCAGAGGAATGCAATGGAAGGGAGATGGGGTAGCGGGTGCAAGGATGGGATTGGGAGGGGTGGAAAGAGGGCACTGTGATTGAGATGTAATCTGAAGTCATAAATAAATATTTAAAAAACTTCCCCACATCCAATTCTTATCTCTTGAAACCTGCCTTTAGGGGAGACAGCCCATGCACACTATTTATTTATTTATTTATTTGTTTGTTTGTTTTCAAGACAGGATTTCTCTGTGTATCCTTGTAGATCAGACTAGCCTTGAACTCACAGAAATCTGCCTGCCTCTGCCTCCAGACCACTGGGATTAAAGGTATGTTCCACCAGGCCTGGCAATTACAGACAGCTGTGATCTGCCATGTGGGTGCTGGGGTGTGAACCCTAGTCCTTTGGAAGAGCAGTCAGTGCTCTTAACCACTGCGTCATCTTTCCTGTCCCTACAAATTTATCCTTTAAAAAGCTTGATTTAATTAATTGTCTGCTTTAATTAATTCGTCAACGATTTGAGTCAGTGGTCTTTCTCCTTGTTTCTGTAGGATTACCACCACTCAGAGTTTGGTAGCGCAATGACATAGGCTGAGATGCTGGAGTGAGTGAAAAGGAGACAGTGAGGTGAATATCAGCAAGCACTTCTTTCTGCTTTCAAACTGAATAAATTGTGATCTTCCACTCCCATTCCTGCCACCACAGTGGGATCCACCCTCACCACACCTTCTGATCCATGAGGGACTGTACTGGCAAATCCTGAGCCAAAATAAACTTTTCCTTTATTAAGCAGTTTTTGTTATGTATTTCGCCACAACAATGAAAAAATAACAAATGTAAATAAATATTAGTTTTCAAAAGACCAGCTCTGTTGGTTCCCAGCCAGAGCTGCTACTTGCTGAGTTCTGGTAGAGAAGGAGGCTAGTTCCTGGAAGAATGCTATTTGAGCTACAAAGACTATAAGAGGTTGTCAGGAATATATTTCTGGTACAGAATCTGTGAGCTACCGTCTTAGCAGGCAGCATAGCTGCCCATTAATGGGGCCAGTGCAGGATGCAGCCTATCTCACTCAGGTGAGAACATATGCCCCTGCAGAATGGGAGGTTTTTCAAATTGACAGATGGCTCAGCAGAAGTGCCACAAGAGCTTCCTGCAGGCCTTTCATACTGCAAGATTAATTAAAATACACTTTTGACAAATTCCATAGTGATAATTTAAGATAATTCCTTTAATTTTTAACTCACTTATATAGAATAACAGATGGCAAATTTAAAAAGTGATTAAATGTCTTTTATAACTAAGTTTTGTTAAGTCTAAAGCACATGGGCACTAAATGAACTTGTTCACACTTTATTCCTCATTCTTTACAAATATCAGGAACATGCTACAAAATAAAACTAGTTCTATAATAGGTTTTGACAGATGCTGGTCATGCAGAATGTACACTGTACATTAGTGCACAATCTTTAAATAAGTCACTTCACTTATTTGTGCCTCAGTGTTCTCATTTCTGATGTGGGAAGTATCAACTGCAGGAAGTCTCTCTTCTTTCTTTCTTTCTCTTGCTCTCTCTCTCACACACACACATATACACACAATTCATTTAAAGTGATCTTGATTGTGATAGTAACATTTATTGAATATGCTGTTCTGGATGTTTACATTCATTATCTCAATCTCCTTAGTAGGCATATATTTCACAAAGAAATAAATTGAGGCAGAAAAATATTTTTTTCAACTGCTAGGTAACTATGTCAGTCTCTGGCAAGAAGTCTTTAAAGCAGAGACAAAGAAAGGGAGGAGGGGGCAGAGGGACCGAGACTCTGTGCCCTAGACAAACCCTCCCCCCACCCTCTTACCTTTGCTAACTGTGGAAAACAAAGGTAACTGGGCACGTTGTCATCTCTTGCTAGTGTTTTTGCTAATAGCATTGTCTAATAGCACATCACCTGGACCAGAGCGAAGAACAACAGAAGTAACATTCTAACCTGCTGGAAATGACTGCCTACTGTTTATCCATATGTATATTCACATCATGAATCCACATGTATATTCACATCATGAAGCCGACAGCGCCATTGCTCCACCTGTTGGTCTGCATGTATATGCCTTTGCCTCACATGTGTGACTGGTACTCATGGAGGCCAGAAGAGAGTATAGGATCTCCCAAGACTGGAGTTACAGATAGTTGTGAGCCACAGTGTCAGTTCTGTGGTCTTCTGCAGGAGTACCAAGTGGTCTTAACCACTTAGCCACCTCCCTAGGTCCTGTTTGATTGTTTTAAATGATAACGTTTAAACTTGGTTTATCTTTTCCTTAGAAGGTTTAGGACATTACTGATTAATAAGCCCTAACCAAACTTGTCGTGGTTTAGGAGGAAAAAAAATTGGCTAAATTGTTAGCATGTTCCTGGAAGAATCCATGGAATACTTTAAGACACTGGAATGAAAATTTAAATTTGCTCTACTTCTTGGAAGCTTGTACTTGTAAGGCAGAACAGTATAATGTGAGGGAATTAACAAATCCCATGAGTGAAAAACAAATATGTTCTTGTCATCTGAGGAAAGGCAGTTTCTGTTTTAAACAAGTAAAACAAGAAACTTCTATGATGATCAACCAACAGAAGTACACACACAATTGCCCCGTCCCATCTCCCTGGGGAGTGCTGACAATGCAGGTGGCAGCCGTGTGTTATAGTGGGATACACCAAGTCAGAGTCCTAAGCCCCAGGGGTCCAGGGTATTCCCAGAAAGACCTTTAGAAACATATCAATAGGGTATGTCAGATGCCACCTTTCTATTTCCTGAGACATGTTCCCAAAGACATCTGACTTTTCCCGAACATGTGTGTCAGGTCAACTTCAGGCCTCATCCACCAATCAAAACCTTGGTGCCAAAAATGGCAAGATGAAAAGTAAGCAGGAGGCTTCTCAGCTGGTGAGGACACTGGGAAGCATCCTTTAGGACTTCATTTCCGAAATACCGCAGCCACATGTCTACCAGTGAGTTTTATTCTGCAGCTCAGGACTTTGAGATGACGTGTATACATGGCACATATGATCGTGTGAACTGTTCTGTGAAACAGGAAGCCACCTCAGCCACAAGCACGTGGCATGCGGAGAAAAGTAATCCAAGCAACAAGGGCCTCCTGCACATGGCTATCCATGCTTTCATGATTTCAAGTATGTCTTATGGAGTTAAATCTCTGGGGCATTTGAGAATCGTGGGATAGTAACACAGCAGGTAGTATCTCACTCTGGGCCAGTTTCTGACTGGGGCAGCATGGGAAACGTCTGGAGCTCATCTTGCTCATCTGTAATGGGGATGACAACCTCTGGCTCACGTGCCATATGAGGTATGGGCATTCTTTATTTTAATTTTTTTTAATAATTTATTTTTTATTCCTTCAAGTTACATCTCAATCGCAATCCCCTTCCTACTCCTCCTCCAGTCCCACTCTCCCACCCTCTTCCCCCTCAACCCCCCATCCTCTTCTCTTTTTTTTTAAGTTTAAGGTATATCTTATTTCCCCCTACAGTTTCCCCTTTCAGTCCAACAAATGGCTCTTTCTCTTATAATAATAAATACAATACAAAACAACAGAGGTAATTAGGCCACAGTTATGAGGGTTATATGGCTTAGCGTACATTCCCAATGTCCAGTCCATATGTATTTGGCACCTGACTTTAACATTCTACTATCTAAGCATCTCCATGTGTTTAAAGTTCTATATCTAACTCAGCTTTCTTACTAACTTGCCTCATAATTTTAAAAATATCTTCTTAGATCCAGAACACCCTCTTGATTCCTAAACAACTCAAAATTTAACTATGAGACTCTAGCTATCTGTTCTTCAACCACCTCAGAGACCTGAGAGGGATAAATATATCTGATTATATAGGAAGTGCAGGGCCTGCAGCTTCCAAAACTAAGAAATGACATACCAGTGGCTGCCTGGACAGTTCCCATTTTCTCTCCATACATTACAGCATCGCTCTTCAGTCGTTTGGCCCCGCTTCTCTGACAGACATTGATTGTAGAGCAGGGGTTATGAAGGACTTACCTACTCTGTGTTGGGAGAGCTAGGCTGTCTACTTACCTGCTTCCAAGTTTTGTCCTTTTTGGACAGCATTCTGTCTACAGTTGAAGCAAGGGGTTTTTTCTTGCCAAGAGATAGACTTGCCACTAATTCAACCATCTCCTACTGGAGATTCTTCGATGCTAATCTACTTGGAGTAGAATAGGGATGCTGTCAGGAGCTGACATGTCTCGATATCAAAAAATCTTAAGTTAAGAAAACATCTTTGATTGCCATATTCTGCAGATCTCTTGAGGTTTTTGAAGACGCGGTATGGGCATTCTTTACAGAGATCCACTCAATGGTCTTCCTGAGTGCGGACTCCTTGCTATCTGGTGCTCTTCACACATGGTGTGAGAGGAAGGACCCCAGCATATACTGCTTCCCATACCTAGCCCATGCTGCTTAGTGTCCTCCCCTGACCCCTGCCTCTTCTGCATAATTTCTACTCAGCTGTTTGTCAAAAATGTCACAGCCTTTCCTTCCTAGTGTCTGTCAGTACCGCAATTCTAATCTAGAAGTATCCTCTAATTGGGCTACATATCCCACTGCATTGGACATGCCAGAGCAGTGTCCTGCTCCAATCCATCAGGGGGCAGAGATGGGATTCTTCTATGCTTGCCACGTGAATCTCTTGGACCCATGGGTGTAGTCAGCAGTAGAGTGTCAGGAGTCTGGAACTATTTTAAATGCTTTCTATGTTGTGTACATATTATCTAAACTTTCTCTTTAAATATCTATATGGAGTTAGTGTGATTATGATCTCCAGCATGAAAGGCAGTCCATGGATTACAAAATCAAAAATGGAAATCCAGGTGGTTTGGATACAAAGACATGTTCTTTCTTCACCCCTTGCTCTAAGTCAAAGCTACATATAGGTGATCAACAAAAGCTGGCAAATAGTGAGATGAAGGTTCAAATTTATAAATGCATGAAACTCTGCAATCCTGTCATCCAATAATCAGGCTGGATATCAATCATGAAGCCTACCCACATTTGCTATGAAGCCTCAGCTCTTGATACTCATGAACAGTCCTTGAGCTCTATACATCGTATACACCTGGCTTCCATCAGCTTTTCAGTTTCACACATTCATTGCAGTGCTCTAAGACATTTGGCAAAATTGCGTTTCATGTGCCGTAGTTCTCAGCACTTTCAGGGAGAGTCTGAGTTGGAATATCACCTTCCTTTCGCATGTGCACCAGCATGCGGTGGATAATCCTGCCTGAACAACCACTACACTATTTTAATGTGTCTTTTAATTTATTGCCCTCTTTCCAAAAGGCTGTGAGCTACTTGGGCAGAGACCGCATCTGACTTTTTCTCTATCCACATTTCTAGCTTAATTAAGCCTGACATTAAAGGCTCCAAAAAACAAAAATGCTTGCCATGTGAACAAACAGGAAATGTTCATCATATACAGGAGGGGAATGCTCAGAAAGGACTGAATGTCTCCCAGTCAATCTTTCAGAGGCCAGATTCTTTTTGATCATTCACAATTGAGATGGAGTACTTAAAAGTTACCTTTCTTGTTCTTCCCTAGATTCTAATCCCTGCTGCCTATAGAGGGAAAATGGGCTGTGTTAGTTACTTTTGGTTTCTATCTCAAGCCAGGCTCATTCTCTTCCAGAAGCCTGTGGATCCAGATGTAAAACTCTCAGAGACCTCTCCAACACCATCTCTGCCTGGATGCAGCCATGCATCCCACCATAACAATGATGGGCTAAACCTCTCAACTGTAAGTCAGCCCCAATTAAATGTTTTTCTTCATAAAAGTCACAGTTTGCCCTGCCTGCAGAGTATGCTGGGTCCAGAGCCCAGCAGAATTGTCATCAAAGAGACCAAAGAGACTTGATTCAGCAACTGATAGGAGCAAATGTGGAGTACCATAGCCAAACATCAGGCAGAGTTCAGGGATTTCTGTGGGAGAGGAGGAGGAAGAGGAGGAGGAGGAGGAGGAGGAGGAGGAGGAGGAGGAGGAAGGGGAGGAGGAGAAGGAGGAGGGGAAGGGGAAGGATTTGAGGAACCAGAGGGGTCAGGAACATAACACACAGAATCAACTGACCAGGACTCATGGCAACTTGAGAGATCAGGGAACCTGTAGGTGTCTGACCTAGGTCCTCTACATATATGTTATGACTGAGTAGCTTGGTGTTCTTGAATATTGAAGCAGGAACTTTATATCTTTTTCCTACTTATGGGACTCTTCCTAGCACTGGGTTGCATTGTCTAGTGTGGATGTAGTGATATGTGCCTAGTCTTATTGTAGTTTGTTATGCCATATTTGGTTGATGTCCCTGGGAAGCCTGTTCTTTTCTGAGAAGTGGTGTGGAGGGGCAGTGGAGGATCTGGGGAAGAATGAAGGCAGTGGGGGGAAATCTGGAAGAGGAACTGAATTTGGGATATGATATATGAGAGAATATTTTTTAATGTAAAATCAAGAGTTTCCATGGTCATAGTGTCTCTTTGCAGCAATAAAACCCTAAGACACAGTTCTTACATCACTCACCCTCTCCCCACCCTAGACATTATACTTTTAAGCCTATTGTTTGAAGGAATATTGCAAATAGAAACATACTACAGATGTACCAAATATTTCAGTGTTTTATACAGTCCCTCAGCCCAGGCAAAGTCCCCATGGAAAAGGATGTATTCAGTCACTCTTACACACTAATGCCTATAATCTGAGTGCTGAGAAATGAGTTTATCTGTAGATCCATCAAATGACATTGTAATTCACTGCATGTGAGTCTTCCTTTTTAGCTGGGTATTTCTGACATACCACTGATGTTCAATAAATGTTTGATATATGAAGGCATAAATAAATAGGATGACCAGTGTTAGACAAGAATGTTAGTAAAGGTGGGCCATATTTCATTCCTATTCTATCCCCAAAATCCTCCTTCTACATTATAAATTTGAGTGGCACCAGTGGCTGCCTAAGTAAATATTTCTCCAGCAAAGCATATGTTTATTCTCTTCCATTTCATCCTCTGTTTACTTATTCATAGCCTATAAAAAGCTCTTAGCTTCAAACATTCTAGTCTCTTCATTGCATTCCCCAAAGTGGGAGGTTGTTTTCTCTCTCATGTAGCACCTTTTGAAGTGTGTAAAAATTTCTAGAAAATTCTTGTGGAAGTTTATCACCAAGCCCAGTGAGACGGTTCAGTGAGGAAAGAACTTGCAGCCAAGAATGAAATTCAACCTTCATCCTTGGGGCCCACATGGGGAAGGAAGAGAATCAACTGCTACAAGGTGTCCTCTAACCTCCTTCCACACACCTACTGTTGCATGTGCCTCCATCCTTCTACACAAACATGCAAAATTAATAGAGAGAATTTTAAAAAGGGAAACTGTATCAAAATATATTAACCAGTGAGTATGAAATAATCCAAAAGCAGCAGAATGGTCTTACAGACATTGAGAACTTCAGAGATCAACTGCTTTCACAGAATCTCAGCAGAAATTGGGATCTTTACAAATACTATTACCAGGAGATCCATGGAAAACAAATGGCCCAGCATCCCTGCCTAGCTCTGGAATAAGGAAAAGAGTTACACTTCTCTGCTTGCTGGCCAATCCTTCGGATCTACATTATTTGCATGACTTCTGTTTTCATTGTCTACCACTATCTTCAGCATTATCTGTTTTCTCACATTTTCACTTATATTCCCTTCAGGATTGGTCCAGAGACCTAAAGTCTCCTTAGCATCTAGTCCATCCTCATACTCACCTCACACTTCATCATCCTAAATTGATCAATGTGCCTCACTATCATTGGCCCTGCCTTCCTTTCCCTGATTCTTTTATCTTCCATATCTACATAATATAGGTCACTTGATCACATTCATGAATTAATGATATTTTTAGCTTTGCCATTTCCTTCCCTTGGGGAATCTCTTTGTATGAACCATTGAAACATCCTTCAATTGGGCTTCTCTGTCACTCATTTTGCTTCTACTAAACTTGCCTCATGATCACCCTAACAGTGTCATCCTTCTAAAATGAATTGGAGACTAATTGCCTTAATATGCCCTATATTAAATTCTCAAACTTCTTAACATGACATTTGGCATTCCTTTAAGCCTAATCATAACCCTTACATTGTTTACCTATTACCACTTGTATTTATAGCTACATACCAAAAAATTTTCATGCTCTATACCTACCTTATCCTATTTTCTGTTGATATAATAGAATGCCCCAAAACTCAGAAATTTATAGATCAAGAGGGTTATTTATCATGATTTTCATGGTTGAGATGTTTTAGGGCATAGTGTCTGGCTCAAGTTCAGTCCAAGGTGAGGACCTTCCTGTTGGGTCATGGTACAGGGTAAGGTCTCACAGGAAACAAGAAGACTGTCACCTTCTGTGGTTGTTTGAGTACGATATTCCCATAATCTCAGGTTTTTGAATGCTTGGTTCCAAGTTGGTATTACTACTTAGGGAGGATCAGAAAGTGTGGACTTATTAGAGAAAGTCTGTTACTGGAGATAGGCTTTGATAATTTAAAAACTCGGGCCATTTTTAACTTGATCTCTGTAGGGAGTTAGATTAATTAAGATTTAGTAAATATATGATACAGTCTCTTAATTCGGGGCATGAAGATCAACTTGGCTGTTAGCGATTAGTTTATCAGCTTGTGGAAAAACAAGGATGAAGTTAGGTGAAAACAGGAAACAAACAGGAGACTTAATGGACTGAAAAACAAGGTTGAAGCCAGGGAAAACAGGAAAGAATTAATGGACTAAGAAACAAAGTATTTGACCTGGCATTGTTTTCAGCTGCTAAGTGGGCGGAGCCCAAATTAAGCTGAAACAGAGTTCCTCCTATTTAAGGACAGTGCATGGAGCCCCATCAAAATGAAGCCCCCAATGCTAGAGAGCTCCGAGAGTCCTGCTGAAAAAAGTGCTGCCCATCAGTTGATGGCCAGATCTCCCTGAGGCAGAAAGAAGCTGGTAAGCAATGAAAGCCTCAGCAAGACAGCTAAAGGCCAAGGATTAAACCCTGTGGCTCAACTTTTGCCTAGAGTGTTTTGTCCTGTCCGAACAGTGACCTAAATGAAACTGTGACTGGCTTTAAGGACTCTGAGGCAAAATGGCAAAGTTGTTAAAGATCTCTTTGTTTCTTGCTTGCAGTTTGGGATGTGAATTGAGCTCCCAGCTGCTGCTTCAGCCACCATGCCTGCCACTGTAACCATTGTGAACTCTGACCCTCTGGAACCATAAGCCCAAATAAACTCTTCATTACATAAGTTGCTTTGGCTATGGTACTATCACAGAAACAGGAAAGTAACTAATACCTTTTCATAACCAAGCAGTCTCTTAATAACCCATTAATCTATTAATCCATGAATATGTTAATCCATTCATAAGGGAAGAGTTTTCGTGATGGAATCACCCTTCCTAGAAGGTCCAACCATTAATCATGATTTTTTGGATTAAGTTTAAAACATATGCCATAGCAATATATTTTACACATTGTTCTTTCTTCCACTATCTTTTCAGACCCAACACAAACATCAACTCCTATTTCATTTCATTTAGAATCTGCATAAAGCTTCTAAATTTATAAGTTATTATGTGACAATAGAAATTCTCAGGTTCTATGTTCTTTTTGCTATTCAATTATTTTTATAGCCACTAAGCAACAATTTTGACTTTTAAAAATGGACTTCAGTAACAAAAGCCACACTCATTTAAAAATGCATTTACTGAATAAAATGTTGATAAGATTAGCAGATGACACACTGGGATCAAGTTCTTGTATTGGGCGGGAGGACTTATTATTACTACTCAGTAAGTACTATGGTGAAAAATGGAGGAAGGGTGTGAAGATAGAGGTTCCTTCAACATGTTGTTTTTCAATTCAAATTTAGCTAATTCACTTCCTTATTAGGAAGTGAAAGACACGGATACCTTGGAAGGACTGATGAATCAGCCGAATTATTCCATGGGCTTCTGACTCATGGGAAGAACGTTCCTTTCTCTTGAGCTCCAGGATGGATGTGCCCAGAGAGAGACCAGTCCCAACACCACCCACTTCCTGTTTTTTTTTTTTTTCATTGACACTTATGAGTTGTGGAGACTTGGGTGGCACTGCCATTCACTGCTGAGCATATCATGGCCAAGCTAGTTTGAAATTTTTCTAAGAGATTCAAGTGAAATTCCAACAAAATGCAATATTTAAAGATTCTTTGATAAAGAAGAAAGTCCTTCAGCCCTTAGAATCAGAGAAAGGACACACCAGATATTTAAACACCATTAATCATATATGGTACCTAAAAGCCATATGGATGTTTATTCTCTCTATAGTTGTATTTACATCAAGCTCAAAATTCAGTTTTTATTATTCTAATTCTTGCTTTGAACATATGCCTTGGCTCATAAAATATTTACTCTAAGAACATAGAGCACTCTTGGCGAATGAATAAATATTGAGATAAGAATCCAGCTATTCTAAGTAGCCCTCACCCAGAGGGTTAGTTTTGTCTGTACTTAATTTCATTGCTATACCTCAGCATTTCCCTGGGTAGGAGACTGTCTAGGTGTATAATCCTGATGAGTTCTTTCAAACACATTGAGTTCTGGGGGTATTGAATAAAGTCAGTTGCCATGGCTAAAAGGATATGGTCAATATACAACATGGCATATTATGGTAATAACTATGTATTGAGGTCACATTTCTTGTTATAGCATCATTGTTCAGCAGAATGTTCCTTAGCTGATGGACAGCCTATAAAGTATGACAGAATACTCTAGGAAAGATTATATTCTAGGGTGCTTTAAATAACTGTCAGAAAAGTTCATCTTGGGCTAAATACCTTAGGAATCTTCTTATCCTTAGTGATAAGATCTGTGAGATGTTTATACGAGAAAATAATAATTTTTATCATTTTTCTTGTTATTAACAACTATATCGATTCCTGCCTTTCATGGTGATGAGTGGAACTTAATTTCCTGTCGCAGAGGGGACAAGACTTAGTGTCTCATATCTAAGGTACAGAGTATAGAAGGAGGCAAACTATAGTGTACTAGCACTTACTGAAAAACCTGTGAAGTAATCCACTAATTGGTTAACCACCAACCGGTGGTTAATGTCACCATACTGGTAATGTCCTCTGGATAGACTGCTCATCCTGCATAGGTCATTACTGAGGCACACTAAACCCTATTCACTTTAACTCTTCTGTAAATCCAAAGGTATTTCAAAGTTAAAAATTTAAATTAGTCTTAGTAAGTAATTAGCATTATTCTTCTATCTGTTGTTAGATCAAGAAAATGGTTGGAAGAAATTGACTGATATAGATCAGAAGGAAATATTTGTAACAGATATGACAGTAAATTGTCATCCAAAACATACAAAGAACCCTTAAACTGAATCCTGGGAATAACCAATCTGATTTCACAATAGGCAAAACAAATCCACATAGACAACTAATGAACATATTAACACACATATGACAAAGAAACATGTGAAAAGATGCTCAGATCCATCACAGCCACACTGAGATAATGCCAGGTTCTTATTTAAGTAAACTAAATTCTGGACAAGTACCAACAGGGATATAGTATGCTCATTTGTTGCTGGTAGGAATATGCAGTCATTCCTAAAGACAGTTTAACAGTTTCTTGTAAAATTAAACATATGATATAGTAATCATGTCTCTTAATTTTTGCCTAAATTAACTAGCTATTTAAACCTAAAAACATACAGAAGCATATTTTGGCTGTTTTATTCATAATACATAAAATTTGAAAATATCCAACATATCTTCCACAGATGAAAGGGAAACTATTCTGTGGTGCAAGCACACAATGAAATATTACACAGCACTAGAATAAATGAATTATCAAGTCATAAGAAAACACGGGGAAACATAAAATGAATATTGCTAAATGAAAGAAGCCAATCTAAAAGGGTTACATATTATCTTTACCGCTCTAGCATTCTGGAAGAAAAAAAACATGGGAAAAATGGTTGCCAAAGATTAAGGGAGAAAGAGGGATGAATAGTCAGAGCATGGAAGATTTGGGAGATAGTGAAAGGGACCACCATGATGCCATAGTTGTGGATATATATTATATGCTTGTATTATACCATAGTGGTGAATATATATCATATGTTTGCTCATGAATAAATCCTAGTGTGAACTACAAACTTTAGGTGCCAATTTGGTATTGTAGATTCCTCGATTATATAATGTTTTACTCTGGAATAAGAAGAAAATGGGGAGGCTCTGCAAAGGGGTGACAAGAGATATAAAGAAACTCCACATTATTTTTTCTAAGTTTTATCATAAATCAAGAACTTCCCCAAGAAAATTAAGTGTAATTAAAAATAAAATTTAAATGCTCACTCTGTACCTCTGAATCACATGCTTGTTCCCAAGCTCCACAGTGACTGCATCATAGCATACCCCTATACAGTGAAATTCTATCTAGTGTTGAACCCGAAAGGGGGCTCCCCGAAATCCCAACACCCAGAGAACACCAGAGTCCCAGATTCGTTGTAATATACAAGAGGTTTATTTAAGCCTACGGGCCGGGGTTTGACTACCTCCGTAGAGGAGTGAACAAACCAAAACAGTTTTCAGGCAGTATTTAAGCACACAAGCTGCAAACAGGTGGGTGGGTGCATTAAAGAGTAACTTTTAGCCCGCTAGACGATAGCCGCAAGGGAGAATGAGGGAACAAAGGGGAGTGAAAGCAAACAAGACGGCTATGTAAGTTTAGATAGTCCCAAGGACCGAGTTCTGTGGAATGTCTCCAGGAGAAGTGAGGTCAGGGTCTCATCTTGTATTCATTAGTTTTTACACTCTTCCATTCCCCTCTTCTTTAAATGAGTGATTTCAATCTTGAAATCAGGGGTCTGATTCCTCAAGTGGGATCTCAGTGTATTGTTGTCTTATCATGAGCACTTGAACAGCACTGATTCGTTCTCTAACAAAGGAAACTAGTTGGCTTAGAATTCAGGGCCCTAGAGTGAATAGGAGAAGAAGGATAATGAGGGGTCCCATCAGTGTAGTGGCAAACCATGGGGCTTTATTGAACCATGACTCAAACCATCCCTGGGAACTTTTTCTTTTTTTTTTTTTTTTGGTCTGGTGTCTATCCTTTCCCTTAGCTTATTCATAGAGTCAGTAATGACTCCAGAATGATCTATATAGAAACAACATTCTTCTTTTAGGGCAGCATATAACCCTCCTTCTTTTAGAAATAGAAGATCTAACCCTCTCCGGTTCTGCATGACTACCTCAGACAGTGAAGATAAGGATTCTTTTAACTTTGAAATGGAATCCTCCACTACCTGTAGGTCAATATCTATTTCTTGGCGTAAACTAGCATAGCATTGTGGTTGCTGTGCCAAAGCTGCGGCACCTGTTCCTATTCTGGTTGCCACTCCTAAACCCAGTAGCACAGCCAAAGTCATTGTTACAGGTTCTCTTTTAGTTTTATGGCGCCCCCCCCCCTTATAGGCATTTAAGAAGGAAGAGTCTGGGTGGTAGATTAGCCTGGGAAATAGTTGCACCAGCACGCAGAACTCGTTAGTTGAGTTCAACACAGCTACAGACACACATGGGGCAAGCCCTGTACTACACATCCATCATCCATCATCAGGTAGGATGAGGTACCCAGAGGAGTCTGTGACATGTTCAGTTCTATTGCAGAGGTGTTGTTGGGAGGGAGATGGAGTGCCTACACAGACTCCTTTTCCTCACACTGAGGAAAGGGTTATCTTGGCTCCCCCACCTTGTTTCCATCTACATTGTTCAGAGGAGGGGGTGGTGTTTACCTCAGCATCTACCCCAACTGCTTCATAATAAGGTGATGGGGCAGTGTAGCAAAGCCAGCATTACTCAGTTGCCCCTGGGTTAGTGCATTGAGAACCTGGTAAGCATCTGTGATTAATTTTAGCATTCTCGTTTGGGTGGATAGGTCATGGGATGAGGTGGGGACAGGTGTTAGCATCCTCGACCATTGTTGACTTTCTGAGGCATGAGTGACCGCTCTGGGAACCAGAACCCCTTGGTTTAGGACTGAGTTAGGTCTAATGACAGTGGGCGGTGGGGATTCAATTTTTAGTCTTATACTGAAAGTCACTCCATCATCATGCCCAGTGACATATAATCTTAGGCCCCATGTTATTCCCTTTATCCATTGAGTCATAAGTTTTTTTTCTTGCCTCCATGAACTGGAAGAGGAGGCAGTTACAAGTAAAATTAACACATGTGCCTGTTTCTTTCCAGTATCCTCGCTGAGGATCTACCTGGACAGAGACCCCATATTGGACAAAGGTAGTACCACCAAGTGGCCTAGTACAGGTGTTTTGACTTAGCCCTGGTTGTTTATATTCATAACCCCAACTTGCCTGTATTAGGTCACTCTCTGAGTTAAGCCAGTAAGTATTCCCTGTCGTCTCACAGCCCCAGACCCCACAATAGAAGGTTTCAATCCCCCCACATGTGCGACTCTTTTTTTCTATAGTTACTCCTAGGGCATACATAAATTGGGATTTTTCTTAGTTCATTGCATAGCTGGGGTATTTGCAACCTAATCCTCTACCTCTCAGCCCACTCCCAGAATATGGCTTGAGAGAGCAGGTTGGCTTTCCATCACATTCAAGCAGCCCTTTTGTTGTCTGGTCTTTTCCCTCTGTTGAATAATAATCAGGGATGTCCCAGTAGTCTAGCCCTGCAGCCAATTGGCACAAATCTGGATGTAATTCTGGCCACCAGGTCCAGGGAGCAGCTAGGGTGGAATTAGACCAAATCACATCTCCTGTTTGGAACAGGACCTGCCAAGTGAGGCATTGGGGCACATGGGGCTGGGGAAACTCATAGTCAGCTGGGTAAGCAAAAGGGGAGTTAAGAGTCCAAGGATTGCTGGAGCTTGAGCTTGAGAGGGTTGGAAGTGCAGTGAACTCACCATTCTATTGAGGCTTTAGGTGCTTTCTTTATGTGGGAGGTGTGAATCCAAGCCAAGGTTCCATCAACCTTGACAGCAGTCAGGGTGGTTAGCAGGATAACATATGGCCCTTTCCACCTAGGCCCCAGATTCTGTGAGTGATGCTGAAGAACGTAGACAAAATCCCTGATCTGGAATGGGTGAGGGATCTCCGGAGTGCCTGGTTGATAGGAGTCAGCAAGCCGCGTCCACACCTCCTTCTGGACCAGGTGGATTCCCTTTAATCTAGCACATAAATCATTACTACAACAACAGCTAGGGTCAATTTTCCTTTCAAGGGTGAGCAAGGGAGGTGGAGTGCCATACAAAATCTCAAAGGGAGTAAGATGGAAACGAGAGGGGGTGTTCCTTACACGGAACAAGGCCAAAGGGAGAAGAACCATCCAGTCAGCACCTCCAGTCTCCAAGGACAATTTAGTCAAGGTCTCTTTTAGAGTTCTATTCATTCTTTCTACCTGTCCTAAGCTTTGGGGTCTATATGCACAATATAACTTCCAATCAGTCCCCAAAAACCTGGCCACTTCCTGACTTATCTGGGCAGTAAGGCTGGCCTGTTGTCTGACATTAGTGCCTTAGGGGCCCCAAAGCAGGGAAATATTTCTTCTAGGATTTTCTCAGCCACCGTACAGGTGGTTTCATTTTTGGTGGGGAAGGCTTCTACCCAACCTGAAAATGTATCAATGAAGACTAACAGGTATTTGTTGCCATACCTGGCAGGACACACTTCAGTGAAATCAACTTCCCAGTAGGCCCCTGGCCTGTCTTCATGCAGTCTCTTTACCGGGTTCTGTCTTATCCTGACTGGGATTGACCTTCTGGCATGGTATACAGGCTTGGACAACATTTTCTGCTAGCTTGTGAAGTCCTGGAATCTCATAGTTAGTTTTGTTAGTTAGAGTGATTAATTTTTTTATACCCAGGTATGTCCACCGGTGCATTTGTTTTAACATCTCTTCTGCCTCTTTAGGGCTCATAGTCTGCTTACTGTTTTGAGGTTGTGGTGGGGACTCTGTTTCATTAGGGTCTACAGCGAGTAATTCAAGTATAGTATCTCCCAAAGTCACTTCTCGGGCAACTCGATCTGCCATATTGTTTCTCTCAGCTATAGGGGACCTGTCTTTGTGATGACCCAGACAGTGGATGATGCTTACTTTAGTTGGCAGCCTGAGGGCAGCTAGTAGAGCCAAGATCTCTTGTTTATTCTTAATGTCCTTTCCAGCTGAAGTGAGGAGACCTCTTTGTTGATAAATGGCCCCGTGTACATGGACAGTAGCAAAAGCATATCTACTATCTGTGTAGATATTTAACTTTGTCATTTTTGCCATTTCAAGAGCTTTTGTGAGGGCAATCAGTTCAGCTTGCTGTGCTGAAGTCCTTTGGGGAAGGGGCGTGGTCCAAGTGACCCATTTTCCATCTACGACTGCTGCCCCTGCCCGACGCTTACCTTCTTCAAGAAAGCTGCTTCCATCCATGTACCGAGTGGCTTCAGCATCGGGAAGCAGCTGGTCAGTGAGATCTGTGTGGTTGCCATGGGCCTCAGCAAGTACTTGTTGGCAATCATGAATAATAGCTGATCCTTCTAAGTCAGGGTTGGGGAGCAGGGTGGCTGGGTTAAGCCCTGTGGCAGGCATAAATTTGATGTGGTCTGAATTCAGGAGGAGTGACTGATAGTGAGTCATCTGGCATTTGTCAGCCACCTCTCAGGTGGCTGGCGCACTATGCTTTCTAGAGCATGGGGGATGTAACTGTAAGGTTTTGCCCCAAAGTCAACTTGTCAGTGTCTGACTAAATCCACCACAGCAGCCACTATCCTTAGGCAGTTGGGCCATCCTGCTGCCACAGAGTCTAATTTTTTTGGCAGATATGCCACAGGCTGATTCCATGGACCCAGTCTCGGAGTCAGGACTCCTTTAGCTATCCCCTTATTTTTGGCTACATACAGATGGAGTGGCTTAGTCACATCAGGCAGTCCTAAGGCTGGAGCTGATAGCAGGGCCCTTTTAATTCTGTCAAAGGCCTCCTGCTCTTTCTCACCCCAAAAGAAAAATGCATTCTCCTTAGTGGGTGGATACAGAGGGACATCCAAGTTCTGCGAACCCCGGGATCCATAGCCGACAGAAGCCCGCAGTTCCCAAGAATTCTCTGACTTGTCGGGGAGTCTTGGGGTTGGGTATCTGAGCCACAGTGTTTTTTCTAGCGTCTGACAGCTGTCTCTTTCCATTTTTGATTAGATTCCTCAAGTAACTGACCTATTGTTGACAAATCTGGGTCTTTTTGGCTGAGTCCCGGTATCCTAGGGATCCGAGCTCAGTCAGCAGGTTTTCAGTTCCCAGGAAGCAGTCTTCTTTGGTCTCCTCCACTAGAAGAATACCATCAACATACTGAAGTAATGTTATCTGGGGGTTGGAGGCCCTGAAATGGGCCAAATATTGGTGGAGAGCCTTGTCGAAGATGGTGGGAGAGTTCTTGAATCCCTGGGGCAGGCGTGTCCAAGTTAGTTGTCCACATAATCCTGAGACTGGATCTCTCCATTCAAAGGCAAATATAGGCTGGCTAGAAGGGCTAAGTCATAAGTAGAAAAAGGCATCTTTTAAGTACAATACTGTATACCATGCTTGCTGAGGGGGAAGGGTGCTAAGGAGGTTGTAAGGGTTGTGCACTGTAGGGTGAAGATCGGCAACTTTTTGTTAACTTCCCTTAAGTCCTGGACTGGCCTATAATCATTGGTCCCAGGCTTTTGAACCATGAGCAGAGGGGTGTTCCATGCTGACTGACATTTAACAAGGACCCCAAGCTCGAGGAGCCACTGTATGTGTGGGAAGATGCCATCTCTGGCCTCTTTGCTCATGGCATACTGGCAGACTGAAATGGGGGTGGAGGTAGCTTTAACCTCCACCACCACAGGTGGCCAATGTTTGGCCATTCCTATGCCAGTAAGTTCGGCCCAGGCTGAGGGAACCTTGGCCATCCATTCCTGCATATCCGCTGTTTGAGAAGGGGGTTTTTTGAACAGCCTATGTTCATCTTCCAGCCTCATAGTGAGGACCTGAAGCGGCCTCGCCTCTCTGTCAGTCACAGAAGTTTGGAAATGAATTTGAGCTCCCACCTTAGAGAGCAAGTCATGGCCCAGGAGGGATAGGGGCACTCAGGGATCATGAGGAATGGGTGGGATACCTGGTCCGTGCCCAGATCCACTGTTCTTCGAGTAGTCCATGGGTATTGTTTTTTCCCTGTGGCTCCCTGCACCCAGGACCTCTTAGTGGATAGTGGTCCTTCTGTTTGGAGGACTGAATGCTGAGCGCCAGTGTCCACCAGAAACTGGACGGGTTTCCTCTCCACATTGAGAGTTACCCTAGGCTTGGGGAGGGGGTCTGAGCCCTGACTCCCCTACTCTTCTTCTAAAGCCATAATTTTTTCTCTGGGGGTCCTCCCCTCTTCTTCTTGGTGCAATCCTTGAGCCAATGTCCTTTTTCTTTACAATAGGCACATTGGTCCTTGTCCAATGGTTGCCTCTTGCCCCTTCCCTCATCTTTCTGACCTCATCTGTCTCTCTGGTCTCTCTCATTTACTACAGTGGCCAGGATTTTACACAAATTTTTTTCCTGTCTTCTTTCTCTTTTTAACTCTCGTTCATCCTATTCCCTACATCTTCTCTCCTCTTTTTCTTCCTCTGTCTCTCTTTTATTGAACACCTTATCTGCTTCTTTAACCAAGTCCTGGAGCAAGAATCCCTGTAGGCCCTCCAGCCTCTGCATCTTTTTTCTAATATCTAGAGCTGACTGATCATTAAAGGCCATGGCTACCATAGCCTTATGTTCATCAGAGGTAGCTTCATATGGAGTGAATCTCCAAAAAGCCTCCATCAATTGATCTAGAAACACCGTCGGCAACTCAGTTGGTCCCTTTGTCACGTCTCTTACCTTAGCCAAATTGGTGGGGCATCTAGCAGCCCCATGGAGACCTGCCACAAGGGCCTGACAGTAAACCTTTAGGTGTTCTCTACCTTCAGGTGTATCGAAGTTCCAATTGGATCTATCTAAAGGGAAGCCTGCATCAATCTCATTGGGCAGCTAAGTTGGCTGCCCATCTGCACCAGGCACATTTTTCCTGGCCTCAAGTAGCACCTGCTGTCTTTCCTCTGTGGTCAGGAGAGTCTGCAGGAGCTGCTGGCAATTGTCCCATGTAGGTTGGTGCACAAAGACAAGGGACTCTATCAGGGAAGTCAGGGCCTGCAGGTTCTCAGAGAAGGAGGGATTATGAGTTTTCCAATTATAGAGATCTGCTGCGGAGAATGGCCAATACTGAAGTAGCCAGTTCCCCTGGTCATCAGGGGTTTTGCACTCCCTGAACGGGAGTGCAGTGGAGTCTGGGGTGGCAGCCCTCTGACTCCTGGTCCCTGTAGCAGGGCCCCCCGCCCTTGGCTCCTGGTAAGGATTCTAGTGGGGCTGAGGGCTGGGCGGCTGGGACCCCCTGAGGCTGCTGGGGATTTAGGGCTGGGGTATAAGTTGGGGAGGGTGCGACGGGGTGCTCGAGCAGTGCGGAATGCAGAGCCAAGGGAAGTTGTGGGGGTAGATCTAGGAGGAGTAGCTCCGTCTGGGTGTCAGGGTAGATCTGTTTGGTCTTCTTTGGGGAGCCCATAGTTCAGACGGGCTCCTTCTCTGCCAGCGTCTGCTTCAGAGTGAGGACTTCTGAAGGGGAGTGAGAGGGAGATGGTTCTGTGGTTGGAGCAGGAGGCATAGAGAGTGGAGGAGATTTACCTGTGAAAGGAACAAAAGGCCAAACCCCCAGAGGGGGAGAGACCAGCAGAGCCTCCCACACCAAGACATAAGTCACTTATGATCTGGGTGCCTGTGGGGTCCTGGATTAAAAATTTTAGACCTAACCTGTCTAACTTTGTCTAATGAAAAATATCCTTCGGGTGGCCACCCAACCTGAAATGTAGGCCACTCTGAGCACACAGAGTTTGCCATCTCCTTTTAAAAATTACAACTGACAGGTTATGTGCCCTATTTTTAACTTCAGTCCAGTGGCTCAGGGTCAAAGACAGGGGGGTTGTTAGTGTCTGTCTCATTGTCATATCGTCAGGGAAAAGGAGGACACAAATTACAAATGAGAAGACAGAACGTCACAGGACACAAACAACAAGACACAAGCTGTGAGATCTCCTCAGAAACAGACTCAGACGGGAGCCTACGAAGAGGTTCCACCGGAAGCCGGAGTGACCAGCAATACAGAAGCCAGAACAATCAGCCAAATACAGACACCAGAGCGACCAGCAATACAGAAGTCAGAGTGACTGGCAATACAGACGGTGATTCGCACAGAACAGACAGATAAACAAAGTAGCTCGAGCGTACCTCTGAATCCTGGAGTCTTGGGGTCTGGGGGCATTCAGGCGATTCCCGGCCAATGCACCAAATGCTGAACCTGCGAGGGTGCTCCCTGAAATCCCAACGCCCAGAGAACACTAGAGTCCCAGATTCGTTATAATATACAAGAGGTTTCTTTAAGACGACGGCCTGGGGTTCAACTACATCCGTAGAGGAGTGAACAAACCAAAACAGTTTTCAGGCAGTATTTAAGCACATAAGCTGCAAACAGGTGGGTGGGTGCATAAAGGAGTAACTTTTAGCCCACTAGATGATAGCCACAAGGGGGCATGAGGGAACAAAGGGGAGTGGAAGCAAACCAGACAGCTATGAAAGTTTAGATAGTCCCAAGGACCGAGTTCTGTGGAATGTCTCCAGGAGAAGTGAGGTCAGGGTCTCATGAAGGAGGAGAAGGCCTTGTATTCATTAATTTTTACACTCTTACACTAGCTTTTCAAATTTGTGATCTGCATTAATAGCCAAATAATCTACTCAAGTCCAAACTAAATTCTCCCTCCTTCTCCTTTGTACCTGAGACTTTCCTATCATAATATGTGATTAAATTTGATTTTATTTATTTCCTTCGAGTTTGCCCTCTCATTTGGTTTCTTGGCACTATAGTATAAGCATTCCTTATCCTATCCCTGTTATCCTTCAATCTTCCTTCCATTTCCCCAAACTTGGGGTCATGGAACTCAGAAGTGGCTCTTGCAAATATTAGGTCTGTTATAAGTGAATATTGTTAATAAATAAATATTGAATAATTAAAAAAAAACTCTCAGAGCTCTCTAGCATGGGGGGCCTCTGGCTCCATTCTTAAATAGGATCTCACCTTGTTCCAACTGTTTCAGCTTAATTTGGGCATTGCCCACTTAGCAGCTGAAAATAATGCCAGGCCAAATATTTTGTTTCTTAGTTCATTAAGTCTTTCCTGTTTTTCCTGGCTTCAACATTGTTTTTCAGTACATTAAGTCTCCTGTTTGTTTCCTGTTTTCACCTGACTTCATCCTTGTTTTTCCACAAGCTGATAAGTTAATCGCTCACAGCAAAGTTGATCTTCATGCCCCAAATAAGAGACTGTATCAGAAACCCCTATATATTTACTAACTCTAATTTATTTAGTCTAACTTCCTACATATCCCCCTTCTTGTAAAATAAAAATTAAATCTACAATCATAACTACATATACAATGTAAATAAATTGTTTATGTACAATACATAAACAATAACTTTAAATTTTCATCAATGTACATTAAAGCAAGAGTTAAAATAACCTAAAACTTCTCACAATACATAGCTGTATTTACATCTTTTGACAATCAAAAGACATGCAAATGAAATGATTTTAAATTCTTATCAATAAACTTAATTTTCCATTACATACAAAACATTTTTTAAACTTGCATCAATAAACAAATCTTAAATTTCTAACAATATATATCCATCATTTCATCATTTACTGTTTCTGGGGTTCAGGAATATTAATTTGAGTACCCCATTGTTGTAGAAGATCTCTTCCCCATAAATTAATAGGTATGTCATCCACATAAGGTCTTAATTTCATTTTTTGCCCTTCCGGTCCAACACATTCAATCCATTGTACACTTTGATTAACAAGGGATACTTTACCAATTCCTATAAAATGTGTAGGGACCTTTTGAAGTGGCCAATTTCGATTCCATGAATTGTGAGATAGAATAGTGACATCTGCTCCTGTGTCCACCAATCCTTCAATTTCAGTTTCATTCATTATAATTTTGGTCTCTGGTCATTCACCATTGTTTGCCAAAATACACCTTTTTTCAGTACTCCCAGATGCTCTTGCTTTTTATATTGGAGCAGACTTGCCCTTAGCATATGGAAACAACAGCAGCTGAGCAATTTTATTCCCTGCTTCAATCTTCACCTCTTTCCATATGGATATCATAATTTTAATTTCTTCTTTACAATCTCCATCTATAACACTTGGGTGTACCAAAAATATTTGACAACTGAATCCCCCTTTTCCAAAGATTAAACCTATTGTCCGTGATGATAAAGGACCATAAATGCCTGTGGTCAACGCATAACATTCGTCTGTTTTAGATAATGTAATGGACTTCTCTGTGGCCAGATGTAAAGTTGCACTGCCTTCATTATCATGCAAAAGATCGACCACATTTAATTTTGTCTTTCCTGATTCATTATTTCCCTCTGAGTGGCTGATGGACGATGGTTCATATTTTTTGATTTGGGGCCTTGAACAGGTAGGCCTTCCCCTCGTTTCCCTGCGAGGGGTTACCTGTGACATCTGTTTTTTATCTACAATCCCATGACCAGTGTTTACCTCTTCCACACTGAGTACAAAAACCTGGAGACCTTGACCTTCCATTGTTGTCAGAAACCATTTTTTCCCTGTTAGGACCACATACTGTAGAACCATAATACCTGTTATTTTTAGCTCTGAAATCAGTTCGAGGTCTGGAAGTTGTAGCTGTACAATCTTTTTGGAAATGACCAAATTCACCACATTTAAAACATTGATTAAAACTCCTAGAAACGGCTTGTCCTATATTAGCCTGATATTCTTGAGAACTAATATCAGTTGTTTCTCTTATCCAATCATCTACTGGGGCTCCTCGAGCCTTTAATGGCCTAATTATTCTTTGGCATTGGACATTGGCATTTTTAAATGCCAAGGTATCTATTAACTCTTGTCTGATATCAGGGTTTGGTACATCTCTCTCTCTCCACAGCTGAAATCAACCTTTGTAAAAAATCAGTAAAGATTTCTCCCAGACCTTGTACAATCTTAATTTATGAAACATATCTTTCTCCATTTTCTGTAATCCTGTCCCAGGCCCTTAAAGCTGTATTAAAGCATTGTTCAACTGCAATATCATCCATATGAATTTGTTCCCTTAAGTCAGCATACCGACCCTCACCAAATATTTGATCGGTTGTAACATTTATTCCCCTTTCCATATTTTGTTGTGCTAACTTTGTAGCTTCATGTCTCCACCATGAAAACCATTGTAACTGCGGGATACCTTCCAGCACAGATGATACCAGTCCCTTCCAATCCTGAGAAATTACTCTATGGTGCATTGCCCAGTTATTAAGCATTTGCTTGACAAAGCCTGAATGAATGGATACCATAAGACATAATACACTCTTTGAATCGTTTCAAATCCAACATATCAATTGGATACCATGTTAATTTTGGATTGGGTTGACCTTCATTAATACCAGGCCTATTTTGATAAATTACTGGAAAATCTAATGGTGCCTGTGGAGTACTAAGCAGCTCCTCTAAGGGCGCACTTGGTTTCACACCATTACTTGCCTGATCTTCTGATGTTGTTGTTTCATGTAACAGCTTTAAAGACCTAGATAGGAAAGTACGAGGTACAGGACAGGGCTGTACTATGCGTTCCAACTCCTCCTGCTTCCCTGTTTCAGCCATTGACAAGTTGTCAGTTGCAGTTACTATCTTTGACAAAGCTTTCTTTAGTTCTTCAATCTGCATTTGCAAATTTTCTAATTGTCAGGCTGACTTCTTTATGATAAGCCAATAAAAGAGGAAAAGGCAAACATCCAGTCTGACTGGAAAATAGTAGAGAATTCAGCTGCAAACATTGACCTTTTGTCAACCACCAGTTCCATAATTTCAAAATTTGCAGTTTCCTCTACAGTTTGAAAGCCAAGTTGCCCATAATTTCCCACCACTTTGGGCACCACCTGTAATCAAACTTTTAAAATTATTAAGTATTTATTTATTGATAACTAATCACTTATAACAAATACCAACAATTTCTAAACTATTAACCCTACAAATTCCTACAACCCCTTTGACCTAACCACTAAACCTATTGATAATTTTTACAACTATTTTCCTAACCTTTTAGAAGGATACAGTCTCTGGGGCAGGTCCTCAGTTGTCAGGAACACAGTCTCTGTGGTAGACCCTTTAATGCACTTAGCAGTTTTGTTTTCTGGAATATCTCAGATGTAGATTTGTGGGGTCAATTGGCTCTGGCAGTCTCACCTTAAATAAGGCTTGAGGCTTTCTTCTCTCTGGGAGACCCCAGCAGTCTGTAAGCCAACTTATTTCCTTCACATCAGCAACTCTGCTACTCTGCCTCAGTCCTTAAGGCCAGCCACAGTTTTGTTCAGGCCAGTGTTTGGACAGGTCAAACCCCTCTAGGCAAAAGTTGAGCCACAGGGTTTATTCCTTGGCCTTTTGCTGTCTTGCTGAGGCTTTCTTTGCTCACCAGCTTCTTTCTGCCTCATAGAGATCTGGCCATCAGTTCACAAGCATTTTCTCCAGCAGGACTCTCAGAGCTCTCTAGCATGGGGGGTTTCTGGCTCCATCCTTAAATAGGATCTCTCCTTGTTCCAACTGTTTCAGCTTAATTTGGGCTCTGCCCACTTATTAGCTGAAAACAATGCCAGGACAAATACTTTGTTTTTTAGTGCATTAAGTCTTTCCTGTTTTTCCTGGCTTCAACATTGTTTTTCAGTCCATTAAGTCTCCTGTTTGTTTCCTGTTTTCACCTGACTTCATCCTTGTTTTTCCACAAGCTGATAAGCTAATCACTCACAGCAAAGTTGATCTTCATGCCCCGAATTAAGTGACTATATCAGAAACCCCTATATATTTAGTAACTAATTTAATTAATCTAACTCCCTACACTCACATAGTGCTTTTATACCTGTGGGTCTGGTAGTCCTAATGGCTTTCTTTCCTCCTACAGGCACAACCCTCTCTACCCTCCAATACACAGCACAGCTCTCTTCTCTTCTGGATAATATACCTAGAACCCTTTATGCCTTGCAAAGTGAGATATCTTTTGGGAGGTACATACAGAATTTTTCTAGAAGTTACAAGAACATCATGCTTAAATTGTTATGATAAGCCATTTGTCTAATCCACAACATCACACCATCAGCTTCTTTTAAAAAATATATTAATTTCATGTGTATTTGTGTGCATGTATGTCTGTAAACCATGTATGATTATGCAGTATCCATGGAGGCCAGGAAAGGACATTGAATTTCCTGAAACTAGAATTACATACAGATGGTTGCTAGCCACCATGTGGGTGTTGGGAAATGAACCCAAGTCCTCAAGATGAATATCCAGTTCTCTTAACTACCAAGTCACCTCTCCAGACAGACCATGAGCTTCTTAACAATGAGGGACTATCTAGTCAACCTGCAGATCCCTATGCTTAGCATTTATGGAAGACTAATGCTTCAAGATTTCTGTTAAGTTTATTTATTACTGGGAAGTTGAATGCCGCTGACAAGGAGCAGTGCATTTCTGTGTAGAGTTCCATCTACATGATATGATTCCAGGGGCCATATAGGAACCATCTCAATACACACATTTTTATAGCTTACCCAGTTCAGTGCTGCCACACATCATTCTTCCTGATCTATTCTAATTCATTTACCCATTCATGTGTTTCTTCATATGTGCAATAGACAAAGAATAGTAGTCAATTGAGCAAGTCAATTCAGTATTTCTGAAACTACTGGCAGGGTAAATTTGACTCTGCCTTTATTTCTTACCCTACTTGCAACTCCCAGCTAAGTGTTGTAATCAACCTCCTCGTGTGAAATCAATCATAGGTGAGCCTCGGTAAGTGTCAACTTGACCCAGCCTGAAATCACCTGACAAAGTGTCTCAATTGAGTCATTTTGCTTATGAGACTGTTCTGTGGGCATGTCTGTGTGTGGTTGAATTTATTATCAGTTTGATTCAGGAGAGTGAGCCTGCCATGATTGGCACCATCTCTAGACTGGTGGTTCTTGACTATATAAGAAATCTCAACACACATAAACCTATGAGTGAGAGAGCCAGTCAGTTACATCCCTTCATGGTTTCTGCTTCAAGATCCTACTGAACCCCCTATCTGCCTTCAATCACGAACTGTGACCTGGAAGAATAAACCAAATAAATCCCTTCTTCCATAAACTTCTTGTGGTAATGGCATTAGTTACAGCAATAGACAGGAAATTGGAACAGTTAGTTTGGACATCTATATCTTAAAATTCTCTTCCATAATGAATGAGCCCAGTGTCTACATCTAGTACCCATTCCAGCTGAGAAGACTTTGAATAATTCAAGTATTGCATAATCATGTTATTTGTATCCTCTGACAGCAAAATTTACAATGCCTCGTTTAATGAGAAATTGAATGGAATATGTGTTTGAAAAATTAATCCATTTTAATAATATATGGCCCTGAGACTGACCATCCCTGGCAGAGTTTAAACCTATAAACTAAGGGACCATGAATACCAATTATAGTAAAAAGTAATGAGATATGTATTATTTCCTTAAGAAAATTGCTTTTAAAAATATGCATTCTGAAATCCTTGAGATTAATTGCACAATTATGCAGTTCAAGAAGGGAACACTCACATTTACTAAAAACTGCAAAAGCCTTATCCCCGAAGAAAGACACTTGCAAAGTTGTTGAACTGTAAAGAATATAGCTTTCCAATAAAAATATTGATCAATCTTCCATTTCGCAAAACCCAGGTATTTGAGGTAATTTAACAGTTAGTAAAAGAATAATGCTTAGTATACTGTGAAACACACTGAACTGAAACAGACTGAATTTTGAAAAAACAAAACAAAACAAAAACATAAGGTTTTTCACCAAGGTTAGGTTGAATAAATAGATTTGAGAAGAAAACATGACTCTGAAAATACATTTCCATTTTCTTATAAAAGTGCTGCTCTCAGCAGGAAGACATTAAGGTGAATAAATTGAGAAAGAAATTACAGGTGAGAAATTAGCTTTGAGGTTTAGTAATTTGCCACTCAGCATCTATATATGAGAAATTCTGGGCCAAGAGTTGTTGAAGGCCTAGGTCCTCGAGTAACGCAAGAGAGTTGTGGAGTTCCAGGAATACCCACCTTGTTCCTGTGTTGTCCCAAAGAGGAACTAGGGTTCACCTGGAAATGAAGCTTCTCCTACTATATTGGAGCCAATTTTTGTCAGGCAGCTCTTAATACTATAAAGCTCTCCTCTGTATTAAGTAGAATAAAAATGTATCTGGTTCTTTTAAAGCAACAAACCATCCTGACAGGGGTGAAGATATTCTAATGAGGCAGTTGTATCCTCTTGGCCATCAGACTATTGGAACAATGGACACCAAGAAAATGGGATTTCCACAAGAAACTCTTGCTGGAAGGAGGAAAGGACTGAGGTCCCTGGACCAGCCACAAGGGGAGCTTATATCCTGGAGAGAGATGTCACACATTTCTGATCACTTGTCAGACAATGTCATAGGAGAGTCTTAGGATGGGGATGGGTGGTACTGTGTCTTGTCAGGGACTGCTTTCCTATGCATACTTCTGGCCCTTTATTCAAAGAAAAAGCCCAGGCTGGAGATGATCCAGTGGTCAAGAGCACTTAATGCTCTTGCAGAAGACCTGAGTTTGATTCCTAGCACTCATGTAGAGTAGGGGTCTCCAACCTCCTATAACTCTCATTCCAGAGAATGCATACCCTCTTGAAGGACAACTGACTCATGTGTACACCCCTGCAACACACACACACACACACACACACACACACACACACACCATAATTTTAATTAAATATTAAATATAAAAATAAATATTTAAAATCTAAGCCTCATGTTAGAATTCTGGAGATAGATTTGTGGAGAAGGAGATTCCACTAGATTTCTTTGGGATTGAATAAAATGGCACACACCTTTAATCCCAGTACTAGAGAGGCAGAGGCAGGCAGATCTCTGTGAGTTCAATGTTAGCCTGGACTACAAAGTGAGTCCAGGACAGCCAGAGATACATAGAAAAACCCTTTCTTGAAAAGCAAAAAAAAAAAAAACAACCAAACAAAAACAACAACAAAAAAAAACCAACAAAACCAAAAACCAAAAAACTATTTTTTTTCTTCTTTTTATTATTATATGTTAAAGTGGCTTGTTGAGACTGACTGACTAAACATGGTTTGTTAAGGGTGACCAGGTCTCAGGCTCTAACCCTACTCTGGTAATAGTCCTTCATATAATGCAAAGTACCACTGAGAACAACACTTAGACCAAGAGTCCTGTTCCACTGTCAGAAGACCATGGCCCTTCTTTCATCTCCAGAATCAGGGCTTCTATTTTTTCAGTTACATACACTAGCAGTTAATTTCAACACAAACTTCTGATGGAATTCAAGCTGCTAAAAGGTAGGTGGTTTTATTACTACATTTTTGGAGTTTATAATGTTGTTCTGAATAGCCCTATTATGAATAGTTATTTTAGCCCCCAACAATGGCTGAGAAGGCCACACCATGATAGAACCTGGATAGGCACTCCCACACAGCTGGTTACTCAGTTCCTCTGGTCAGTCCTCCTGCAAATGAATGACAGAGTGGAGCTTTGATGCTGCTCTGATCCTCATGGCACCCAAAAACAACTGTTCATCATGTACAATATAGAAGTGAAGGAAACAACTGTTTATCATGTACAATATAGAAGGGAAAGAAATAGATAGCACCAGATTGAAGTTTGCTTACTCACTGTAGCTTTGTGAATTTGGCTGTTGCATTCTGCATTGGCTTGTCTCATTCTCAAAGAAGTGTTGTTAACCACCCACTTGAAAGTTGATGGTCAAGAAAAAGGCACAGGCCAAAGTAATCTCAAGCATTATCATATAATAAAGTTGTGCAATATACAAACAGAATTTATACACACACAGAGAGAGAGAGAGAGAGCCACTATGATTAAATGTGTCAATATGCTTATGTATAGTTTATATACATATTTAAATCAATTTCCAAGAAACTTAAATTATATTTGTGTTTGTTTCTTTTTAATGTTTCTGAAATACTGGCTGCTGTAAAATTAGCTACATTTGCATATCTGAATACAGTACTATATGTGTGTATAAATATATATCACTTCACTCCTTTCAGGTTGGATGATATACTGAAATTCCAACTGACAATCAGAATGATTGTCCTCTCTGCTGCCTAACCTGATAGAGAAAGCGTTGTGATGGATGAGCCATAATGAGTCATTGTCCTCTTTCCCCAGCCTTGCAATCATCACCGATACCACTTTGGACTTGTACTCAGTTTGAGACTGGTCTCTATCTCCAGTAGTTTCCTTTTGTCCTGCAGCTGCAACACACATCTTTTGTCTCTATCCTCTTGTGATGGCTAATGTTGGTTGTCAACTTGACTACACCTTGTATTATCTAAAACCTAGGTGGTTGGGCACACTTGTGAGTTTTCATTTGTTGGATTATTTGAGGTGGAAGACTCCCCTTAAATCTTGATCATTTGAGGCCAGAAAACCCACCCTAAATCTTGGCCACATCTTCTGGTGGCAATCCACATACAAGGACATGGAAGAAGGAAGGTTTTGGTTTTTTCCTACTTGTCCTCACTCTCACTGCTGGCAAGTTCACCTATCCTGTTACTAAGGCATTCATTCACTGGTGTGAGAACCTCTTCAGGATTCCAACATAGACTAAAAACTGTCAGGGAAGCTCTCTGGGACTTCCCTGGAACTTCAACACCAGATTGGGAATGCTGAGACACTTAGTCTCATGAACCAACCACCAAAACTTTGGCCTTTCTGTCAGAAAACATCCATTGTTGGACTACAAAGACCATACCCTGTAAGTCACTCTAATAAATCCATATTATACACACACACACACAAACACACACACACACACACACACACACACACACACACAAACACATATGTTCATTTATGGAACCCTAATATAGTTATCCACATTGAAAACTGTTTTCTATCTTAAATAAATATGCATTTTCCCCTTAAGAACATTGATTTTATACTTGTTTTATAGAAATAGAATTTGATTTTTTCCCTATATAGCAAATTAATATTAGCATTCTTGATTGTGTGTCTATTTTTCTGCTATTCAAATTCTCCTTCACAAGAGTTGTAACAAATTTCTACTTCCCCTACAAGTTGTGGTCAAATTAAATCTTTTACGGGTGTTCATATAAAACTAAAAACCCTTAAAATTTTCAAGTAATGCAATAATATGGAAGATATCACATGTTAAATCTACATCACACACCAAGCAATGACACATCCAATACTGGAGCTTTTTTTAGAAGATATTTTAGCACATCTTTTTAATATTTTTTAGTACACTAATTCATGCTATACAGTTTTTATATGGTCTACAATTTCTATAAAATTAACAATATTAAGCAATTCAGTTTCAACGTGGCTTTTAGGAGAGGATTCTGGGATGTCTTTGGAAGGATTACCACATGCCAGTGGTCCAGCTGAGGACTTGTGTAGCCTCATGATCTTGGGAATCTAAGACCATATTCCCTTAATGACTTCTCAGCCATCTTTTGTGCTTCTCTGGAAGTAAACCAAGGCATCAAAGAGAAACTTGGATGACAAGAACTTGACTAAATGACTTCAGCCACAGTTCACTGGTCTGAAGTCAAATATGGACAGCAACAATGGTTTTGAGGGCTGTGTCACACGAGCCATATCTACCAGCTGCTTTCCAAGTTCAGGCACTGTGAGGGGGAGATCCAAGACAGAGACTGTAAAATGAGCTACCTATTGTTGTTTCCTTGGCTCTAAATCTAAAATGTATGGTGACACTGACAAATCAGCTCATTTCAGTCAACTTGTCTTCCAGAAACAATAGAAAACATTCTTTTGTTTTGTAAAAAAAAAAAAACAACCTTTTTCTATTGTTAAAAGTATTTCTGAAGGTCAAACAATGATGTAAACTAAAGGGTTAAGCTCCTCAAAGGCACTATTTAAACATAAAGACCTTGTCCCAATCCCAAATAAAGTCTATTTTCCATACTTATGAGTCAATTTTGATACCTATATTGGAAAACAAAGAAATGGACAATAATTTCAGATATGACATCACTGCAAGGAAACTGCTGCAGCCTGTGAGGTTTCAAAGTACAAATTCTGGATTGGGTATTCTATTCATTGCAGTTGATCAACCTGAGAGGGTTGTATTGCCCTTCAGTTCCTTAGAATCAGAGTTAGTCTATATAACTCATATCAGCAATTGAGATGAAGGCTGGTCAAAGTCTATGTGTGTGATGCCTTATGGCACATCCCCCCCCCCCCAAGTACATACAACTCAGTGCTGCACTGCCGAATGAGGCGTAAGGTATATCAAGCAAGGATTGCCACTCCTGATCCACTAACTGGAGAAGAATAGTGAAAATTAATCCATTTTAGTAGACTGTGATGAGATAGTTTAGTGTCTTTCAGGTAAAAAAAAAAAAAAAAACAGGCAACACTGGCAGTTACTGGACATAAAAGAAACAATAACACCTATTGATCACAGTCTAGCAGGAAGGGCAAGAAGCGAACTGCAATATAGTCATTCTCTTACTGTCCCAATCATCTGGATTGGAACAGAAACATGCCTGGCTGAGAGCAGCACAAAGTGAGTTGAGACAAGAATCCCTCTGTCCAATCATCAAGCAAATTTTCTGTCCACTCCCTCCCAATTGATATTATATATACCTTCAGCAGATAGCTATGGTACTGTTGGTATCTGAAGAAGTGTGGCTTTTTCATATCCCAACAAGGTTACTTTAGTTCATAAAATTAAACAATTCAAAGGATGAGCCTTCATCAGTAACATCCTTTCAGTTGGAAAATGTACAAACTATTGAAAAATATGAATTTTCTATTGAATTGGTAAGAATTATTGATCATCAATTACAAGCAAGGCTCAGGATTTGGCATATAGATCAATTGGTAGAGGGATTCGCTGGCATGCATGAAGCCTTTCGTTTGTTCTCTTCGTACATAAATTGGGTGTGGTGCCAATGATCTATTATCCTAGTTCTGTGGAGGTCAGTATAGAAACAGAACTTCAAGGTCATCTTCAGCCACAAAAAGTGCTAAAGACCCAGTTATTTTAGGCTATGTATCAGACTTTATATGATTTTCTATAAATAAAAACTTTAGTGAAGGGCACATTGAGAGGGTAAACTCATATATGCCTCTGTGTGTGTATATAGATAATTACACAAGTTATAAATCAGAGTATTTTAAACAACTAAGTATAGATGATAATAAGCTCCTATTCTCAGAAATGTCTTTGCTCCATTCCCTGTAAAATGTATTTCTTTTTGAATCTGGTCAAATTGCATGATTATTTTTGGCTATGCAGATGCAACCTTTTCCTTTTTACATATTTCCTCTTGTGTAGATAGAAAGGAAATGAGATTTGAGATTGTAGCTGAGACTGAATCTGCTATTGATAAGGTTACTTGGAGAAAGTTACTTTAAGCTTTCTCATTTGTAAACTTATAATCAAATGACAGTTTGTAAAATTACAGTATATGTGCTCACAACACACACACACACACACACACACACACACACACACGTCTTTGAAAACACATCTATTACTCAACATCTACTGGGAGCATTAAGTGAGATCAGGCAGGGTATTGTCCATTTAGTATAGTTCCTCTTCCTGTACTGTGAAACTTGCAGTGACTCACCAATTAAACAGATTATGATATATACTGATGCAGGTAAGCTTTTTGTAGTAGCTGCTAGACAGCACCAAGTCAACATCCATATTATCATGGACAGAAATTGTTGAGGGCTCAACATTCTGGTTGCTCCTATGACTTATACAATTATATCCAAGCCCAACATACAAGGTGAACAACTGAAATCAATGAGTGTATTTTCCTACATAGTCAACCCACAAGTTTATAATGATATCAAACCCCACATCAATACAATATGAGTTTACAACAATAGGACAACTTAAGCAGTTCTGATGGTAGAGGTCTTACAGCAGTTCACGTGTTGTTAATAGTATCTCATAATTAGAAAATATTTATTTTCCCTGACCTTTAAAACTTTATTTTAAGTCCTAGCCTTAATATTTTAGGACATATTATCTTAGTTTATGCTTCATGGGATCATCTAGACTGTCAATATTTGTGAACAAAACAGTAGGCTATGTAAAAAAGATGAAAGATGGATTGTGAAATAAAGTATTTTAACAGAATTTCCTAATTTTACTAAGTACTAGAGAAAGAGAGAAATGAGGGATCAGAATAAATTTACAATGAGTCAAAATCAATTTAAATTTTTTTCCGCTTACTCATACCTTCTCACACTACTTCAGGGTCTATTGCCACCTTTCCCATTTAATTTCAGAGTTCTGCAGATTTTCCTACCATATACTCATTACATGATGTTTTCAAATACTGTGTATACCTCTCTCTTCTTTCCAGGTTGTGGTGGTCTCTAAGACAAAGGTAGTATCATGTTTAATCCCTTTCCAACATGCAACATCTCTGCCACATGATAGGTGCTTTCTGGCTGACTGACTTAACATATCTTAAGTGGGTAATGTTAATAGGGAAGAAAGATGTTTCTCCAACATCAATCAGATATTTCACAGGCTGGACGTGTAAGAAATATTTTGGAAGTTTAGACAAACTGGGAAGATTATCTTTATCATTTTTCTTCTGATAGGATCAGTACAAAGACCCTAACATGTTCATCATTTTTCCTATCCTAATTGAACAATAAATTTTAGCTCTTTTATTTATTAATAGATAAATAGAACTGCTAAAAATCTCAATGAGTCTTTCTGGAAATTGGTAGCAACAATAGAAACAAAAGAGGCCAGCAAGACTATTCAACAGGTAAAGGCACTGCCTTTAAGCATGATGAGCTGAGTTCAATGCCTGGAGCTCAATGTAATAGAAAAATGGAACCAAATCCTACAAGTTTCACTCTGACCTCTACTCACATACTGTTGCATATTCACACGAACAGAGAGAGAGAGAGAGAGAGAGAGAGAGAGAGAGAGCACATGTAAAGAAAAGACATTATTATATTATTTTCATTTTTATATTTTAGCTATAGGTGGCTAGCCTTTAATGGCTGAGCCATCTCTCCATCCTGTATTACCATTTTTAAATATTTAATGATTTTCAAAGATTTATTTGGTTTTATTTTATGTGTTTGAATGTTTTCCTGCATTTATGTGCACCATGTGTGTGCCTCGTGTCCTAGAAAGCCAGTAGAGGGCACCAGATTCCTTAGACCTGGAGTTATAGGTAGTTGTGAGCCACTATGTGGGTGATAGGAATCAAACGTGGGTCTTCTGCAAGAACAGCAAGTGCTCTTGAAAGCTGACAGATTTCTCCAGCCACTTCTACTTTTTAAATGGAAAGGGTGCATCTGAGCAATAAATTTCATTGTAGAAAAATCAGGGCCATTGTAATAAAATTGTTTTTGTTTCATTTCCCTTCATGGCATAAAACTGTGTACATATAAGTTGATTACTGGTCCATGTAACTTCCTTCCATGTCATACAGACATCTACTTTTACAATCACATAGAGCATACCGTTTACACATCAGGAAATGAAATTTCTGCTAAAGTGCATTAGAACAGTAAAATGAGATTACATGCATTCTTAATTTTCAGATTTGCATGAGCAAGTTCTTAAATAATACACAGAAATTGAACCCCCATATGTAATTTCTGCTCTACACATGTTAGAAAGGCTTCGGGTTGCAGAAGACATACTTTGGAGCAGGTATACAATCTGTAATATGTATGAGAAACTTCAAATGTTTGAATGTCTTGTATGGATCACATTCTGTTTTTCAAAGATTTGCATTGTCACAAAGCTTAATGAATCTTCCAGATGCACAACATTAGGAGGCATAGCCAATCAGCTTTCCAGTACAGTGAGTAGGTGCTGGAGACAGGACCAGTGTAAAACTAATCCGTGAATCTCCATCATTAGTTCAAGAAGCTCACAGAGGTGCCTGTCACAGCACTCAAGGAGCTGATAACACTTATGTGTTAGTGGAGATGTAATGTGTTGTCCATAATTCACAAGCAATTGAAAAATAAGAGTTGAGGCCAAATTATTTCTCACAGAGCAGCAGGACAGCTGCTACTTTTGCCAGCAAAGGAAATAAGAGCTGAAGAATATCAAGCACGTGATCTCTGAAAAGAGTTGAGTATTCCTGGAACATTCAATGACTGACAGTGTGACTTACAGGCAAATTGCTTCCTATCACTAGTCTCATTTCTCATACTATGGAGGAAAGGAAAAACAGGAAGGGAAGAGAAAGGAAGGAAAGGGAAAGAGGGAAATTTTATAGATACTGTCAAACACATGAGTTTGAAATTATTGCCAATACAGGTTATGGATACAGCTTTGCTTGGTTGTGTAACCCGTGACTTCTGTGACTAGTGGTAGCAGATTGCTAAGAATAGATTTAAATGGGCACTTTCACAGAATAGTTAGTTGATTTAAAAATGGAAGCCTTTTCCTTGAAAATGTAATACCTTTAATTTCGTATAGTCTAACTGGGAGTAAAAAACATCAAAAAATGGTCTGGGTGATTACTGAGAATAAAAATCATGAAGGAAAACCGTTGCTTTTCATTACTGGTGGAAGCCATTTAAGAGGAGGCAAATTTCTTGAATTTCCAGATGATAGTCTATTGGCTTATATGTACCAATTCTAGCACTTTTTCATAATTTCTCACCAGCACTCATTACTGGGAGTTGGTCATACACTTCATGCATCCCTGGGCATTGTGAATTCTGCTGCTCTTTTGTTACAGCTGTATGTTCTGAACAATCATGATCCCTGAGCTTCTGGCAAGTCATTATTCCTGTTTAGTGGCAGCTTCTTACAAAGAGTTGGTAAGAAATAAACATAACATACACAAGTTCCTGTCATAATGATTGTCAGCTAAGAGTCAGTGTGAAGGAACCCCTACTATTACATAACACCACAGTGGTGCTCAGTTTTTATTACTGTAATGCAATGACTAAGACAGTGAACTTACAAAAAGAAAAACTTTATTTGGGCTCACATTTTCAGAATTCTGTTGCTATAGACATACAGCAAGGCAGTAGGCCTATTACAGTATATGATAGAGACAAACTACTTATATCACAAGTCAAGGGAAAAAAATGAAACAAAAAGACACAAAACTCCTAAAATCTCCCCCTTTAAAGTCCTGTCCAAGAACTTTCCTTAGGTCCCTAAGTGGTCCATAACCTTCACACAGAACCTCCATATACTTTCAGTACTCAAACTTTAACAAAGAGCAACCTCAAAGTCAGCAAAATACATACCTCAAGCAACCCTAAATTATTGTTGTTTGGTTTGAAGTGCTGGGATAAATATTTTATTACTAAAGGAGTAATTTGACATAAACATCAATTTTCTTATTGTCTTACCTCTAGCCAAAATGATTTAGCTCAGTTTTCAAGTAGCTTCACTTCATATTTGTGCAGATCCTCACAGATTTCAAGAATATGATCTCATATGAAAACCAAATAAAACTCAGCAGACATTACTATTTTTAAGTTATTGATAAGAAACAATGGCCCAGAAAGGTTGAATGGGTAGCAAAAGGCTAGAACTGATCTCAGGGGTTTGTGTTTCTAGACGTCAACATGACTCCCGTTTGTTATCCTTATTATGCCTACTTTTATATTACACACACACACACACACACACACACACACACACACACACACATATATATATATATATATATATATCTTTTCTATATTTACCTGTGTATGTAAAACAAATATCAATCATAATAACCACCTTCTCCAATCTGGAAACATACACACTTCTAATGTAATAACATAAGGCTGATGAATTGTTTAAATAGGTTTTCACTTGATGACTTTATTGAAACTGAGTGTTGACTCCTACAGGATATCCTATGTTGATGCTATGTGACAGGGATTCACTGGTGGCAATTTTAAAGTCACAGCATAATTGTTTTCCCTGAAGGTGCTTGGTACTAAGCAAAGAAGGAAATATAACACAGCTACCATAAAAAGAAAGGTCACAATTGTATATTCACCTGAAGAACTTAAATTTTGAATGTGATAGCACAACCAAGGTGATAGCAGAATGTTGCAGGTATGAGAAAAAAATGACTGCTTCCTCATGGAGAATCCAGAGAGAAAAATACCTCTGGGGCCCATTGAGGGGTTAATCACTGTACTCACAAGGAAAACAGAAGCAATGCTCATGATGAAATATGGAATTCTCACAACACAATGCTCTGCATTGTTAATGATTAACAAAAACCAAAAAAGGCCAAAAGATAAGATCAAGCCAAGGTCTAAGTCATTTTGAAGCATAGATGATATATCTATCCTGTTTTGGATTTCCAAATTATTAATTAGAGTTCAAGGTATTATAGTACATTAAAATGTATTTTATTGTTTTATGTAATAATTTAGTCAATGGGTAAAACATCTTATTTTAGAAAATATTCCTGGAATATTTTTCATTATTGATCATTTATTTGCTACTGTGATGAATCATATCCTGTAAACTGTGAGGTTTAAAACTCTAGATCTGCTCTCAGGGCTCAAGGCCACCTGATACAAAACAAACTCTAAACAGAGAAAAACTTTGATCCAGGGGTGGAGGAGCACATCTTTAATCCCATCAGTTGGAAACCACATGTCTTTGATCCCAAAATTTAGAATGCAGAGACAGGCACATAGGATTTGGAAAGATTTAAGTTTAAAAGCTACTTACAAAAGGCAGGGTGCAATTCAAACAAATTGTCCTTTGAGATCTCAAAATATATACACTAAAGGTTTGTTTAGCTCCAAAATATCAAAATAATTTCTTCTTTAATCCGGATTGAAAGGTAATACGTTATATATTGTCAAAAAAACCAAATTTGCTCCAGGAAAAATATAACCTGACACCCCCCCGAAAAAAAAGGTAATTGTCCCAGAGTTAGGATTAGGGCAGGGCTCTGTTCTTTCCAGGAGATTTAAAGCATCCATTCAAGGAATCCAGGGACAACTGGACAACGGAAACCTCAGCAGAAAACAGATCAGACACCAAAGAAGACGAGTGGCCCAGATGATCCAGCCTTGCAGACTTCTTCAATAGCAGTTTCCTCAAAAGTCTACAACCACAACAACTCAAAATCGCTAAGATCGTTCAGCTCCACAGACTACTCCAGCCAGATCTTCAGTAAAGCTCTGAAGATCAGCTTCTGTCTATGAACTTCTTAGGACACCTAAATAGCTGAGCACAAAAGGACTGAACATCAAATGATTCTATTAACATTTTTAACCATTTTTCCATTCTTATTTGGGCCCCAAACAGGTTTACTACATCCCAAATCAGCAGGAAGTCATTTTAAGAGAACAACGTCCCATCCCCAGAAGGTGGGGAGGGTGTTCCCCCCACTTTGGTTATTTGATAGATAATAAAAAAATTTGCTATTTAGGGGGAAAGACTACAAGCTGTTAAATGGGTTTTGGAGGTTAGACCCAGGGACTTCTCTCTTTTTCTTTCCTGTACCCTTCTTTCTCTCCTATATAGGAGTAAACAGATTTGAGAAAAATGGGACATAGACATAGTATAGGAAAGATCAAGAAAAAAGGACAGATTATTGAATATGGCCTTATACCTTTGTATACTGATACAAAATTAATATTATATTTGGCTAAATTGGTATTGATCATTGTATAGTAATGCAAAATTAAGATTGTATATGGCTACATCGGTATTGATCTTTGTATATTGATACAAAATTAAGATTATATTTGGCC
>CAJQZJ010033226.1:2509863-2522393 GCA_907164525.1 Lophiomys imhausi | reverse complement strand
ATTGATCTTTGTATATTGATACAAAATTAAGATTATATTTGGCCACATTGGTATTGTTCTTTGTATATTGATACAAAATTAAGGGTAACGCTTCTTAAAGGTATTGTTCATAGTAATACTTAAAAATGAAATGTCAAGTTTTGACCTCTTGCTACCAACCGACATAAACTGTTTAGGATAATTAAGAAACGGACACTAATAGTCATGAAAACATGTCATTTTGTTAGTTACTATGACAGTCTATCACAGTTATTTTCTAAGCTACTCAGAAATCAAGTTGCTAAGAGACAAGCAATATTTGCTTATCTAAATATAAGAGATAGATAGGGCATCTTCAAAAACCTCAAGAGATCTGCAGAATATGGCATTCAAAGATGTTTTCTTAACTTAAGATTTTTTGATATCGAGACATATCAGCTCCTGACAGCACCCCCTATTGTACTCCAAGTAGAAGATGAGCATCGAAGAATCTCCAGTGGGAGATGATTGAATTGGTGGTAAGCCTTTCTCTTGGCAAGAAAAACCCCTTGCTTCAACTGTAGACAGACTTCTGTCCAAAAAGGACAAAACTTGGAAGCAGATAAGTCGACAGCCTAGCTCTGCCAAGACAGGGTAGGTAAGTCCTTCATAATTCCTGCTCTACAACCAATGTCTGTCAGAGAAACGGGGCCAAATGGCTGAAGATTGATGCTGTAATGTATGGAGAGAAAATGGGAACTGTCCAGGCAGCCACTGGTATGTCATTTTTTAGTTTTGGAAGCTGCAGGCCCTGCACTTCCTATATAATCAGATATATTTATCCCTCTCAGGTCTCTGAGGTGGTTGAAGAATAGATAGCTAGAGTCTCATAGTTAAATTTTGAGTTGTTTAGGAATCAAGAGGGTGTTCTGGATCTAAGAAGATATTTTTAAAGTTATGAGGCAAGTTAGTATGAAAGCTGAGTTAGATATAGAACTTTAAACTCATGGAGATGGTTAGATAGTAGAATGTTAAAGTCAGGTGCCAAATACATATGGACTGGACATTGGGAATGTATGCTAAGCCATATAACTCTTATAATTGTGGCCTATTTATTTCTGTTGTTTTGTATTGTATTTATAGTTATAAGAAAAAGAACCATTATTTGGACTGAAAGGGAGAGCTGTTGGGGGGGAAAATAAATACCTTAAACAAAAAAAAAAAAAAAAGAAGGGAAGAGGATGGTGGTGGGGCTGAGGGGGAGGAGGGTGGAAGGGTGGGACTGGAGTGGGGAGTAGGGAGGGGATTGTGATTGAGATGTAACTTGAAGAAATAAAAAATAAATTATTAAAAAAAAAACTCTAGATCTGCAATAGATGGGTGGATGCAGAGACAGACAGACAGATGGTACATTTTTCTCTCTGATTTCTTGTCAAATCTCTTTCATTCCTACTATATGGAATTATAAAGAAATCTTTGACATGTTAAGATGAACCTGTGGCTGAAGGGTGAAGGGATCACCAATGGCCAATGATTTGATATATTATGCCTAAGCAACAAATCCTCCACAAAATCAAAAAAGACTAGGCTTGGAGAGCTTCCAGATAGCTTCACATATGAAAATGCTTGGAGGGTATCATATTCATAGAATACATTAAAGCCCCACTCCCAGTCCCTAATTACTCCATCCATCTCATCTGGCTTTTTATCTCATCCCTTTTTATAGGTTCTACAGGAAACTAGAAAATGCATTTCCTTGAGTTTTACCAGTGGTTAGGCAAATTAATTAAGCCCAAATTATTGAATTCTAATGACAACATGCTACTTGTGTTCAGCATCTGGATCAGGGTTAGTGTTTCCAGACAGTGGGAAGGCTTATAAAACGTGGGTTCTGATGTTATCTCCAATTACTCAATAATATTATTGAAATAAATTATTCAATACCTAGTTGGTATCTGTCAGAGAGATTTTATTTTCTCCCTATGTGTATTTTGGTGACCACAGGTAATGTGTACTGCATCAAATTTTGTGATAACTGTGTGAAAGAATAGGAAAATATTTTTATTTCCCCACATATCTCCCTTACAAACATTTGGTTATAAGCATTATGAGGAGATTGACAGCCAAGACACATATCTGCTAACAAAAGAAATCAGTAGGTTGATGCACTCTTTAATTGAAACAAAATTTACAAAATTATCCTCTACCACAGATCTATTCAGGAATGACCAGTCTCTGCTAAAAAACAAACAAACAACAAACAAACAAACAAAAACAAAAATCTGATAAAGAAATTCATGTTCCTCTACCCCATGAAAGTGTTGTAAAAAATGTCCTATGATAGTTAAAGATTGCTGGTTATTTTAGAAGTTCAAAGTTATCCTCTAAGTTTGAAGCTTGTAGTAATGCTCCAAAGGAAGTTAGTCTGCCCCTTATTTAGCAAAAATCCAGAGAATGCAAGACACTGTGAATTTATGAGCACACAAAATTACACACTCATGAATAGAGCCCGTGAGACAAGAGGAGTAAAATTTGAGTAACTCTGATTTATAGCTATATTTTGTCTATGAGCTTATGGTAACAGATGGTGAGAGGAAAAAGAAAATCAGTGTGCACATTCAGTTTTTGAAGGAAAAGCAACATTAAATCCAGAAAGTCATGATGAGTAACCCATTTGAAATGTACTCATCTGTGTTTCTATGGGAGTGCATTAAATATATTTTTTTTCCTAAGAGAAAGAATGGGTGTGAGTTAAATTATCTTCAGTCGCAAGATCATTTACATGTAGCTGATAGCAATAGGAATCCCAGAAGTCAATCTGAGATACTCCATGACTCTCCTCAGTCCATTGTTGTCTGCCTCTTGTTTCTCATATGTCCCTGAAGATGTGCATAAACATTCACACATTGATAACTCTTCTATAACCTAAGATTTACTGATTTTTCCACTGATGAATAGGCTTCCCAGCCTTACTAAGAATGAGTGGCTCTTTATAGTCAGCAAATCCTACCTCTGTGACCGAAGATTGTTCACTGGAAAATGTTCTATCTGTAGCCTTGGGTAACAAATTTCATGTAATGAAAAGCCTGCAGAATGAGAAATTAATCACATACATTCTCTGTTTACTAATAAACTAATATTTATTCTTACAATCTACCATGTTTGACTAATACAAAGAACCAATTAGAGAAACAATGCTATGCGTATAAGGAAAACAGAAGTCAACAGACTGAGCACAAGGATACCATAGTTAATCAGAAGTGTGTATACTAATGGGTCCATCCAGGTTGGATCATGAAAACACAGAGGGGTGATAGTAAAGGTAATGTCTTCCAAAAATTGTGTAAGAGCTCTTACTTTACCTCTCACTGTTACCTCTATAGCTCTCACTTTGCCTCTGCCAATGTTATCTCTAATCACTGAAGGTTGAGCACCTGAAATAAGAGAGAGAACTAATCCTGAGATTCCATGAACTTCCCATAAGCTAGCAGGCTGTGTGGGGGACGGTAGTCAATGCAGATGCCCAGGCTGAACAGGGCCCAGAGGTCAAACCACAATAGCCTCTCACTAGAGAGCAGATAGAGGAAAGTCCTGAGCTCCTTAAGGTTGGATAGCAATGAGAGCACTTAGGGATGCTGAGTTCAGAACCTAACATGCATTTTCTCACTTGGGAGGTTGAAATTAAGGTAGGCCAAGGTCATGCAATACCACAAGAGGTAAGTGACAAGACAGTCATTGAAAAAGTATTTTCCTATTGTGCCAACAAGTATTTCCTTTAATATCTCTTTAATTTGCTTGGACAAATATCCCCTATTTTTTTACTGTGTAGCTCATCACTCCTTACTTACAAGCGATGTAAGCCAACAACTTCAACAGTAGCCCCAAGAGTCTGGGCACAAACAGGATGCTTAGTCCAGACAGGACAGCACAACCCTTCCCCTTCTCATTCTAGGGTACAGCAGTCTCAGTAGCAAGGTCTGAACACCAGGCAATTAGGGACTGCCAACACTAGACCCCTCCTCACTCTATTTCATGATGGAGCCTGGTGTCATGGAGGAGCTGACATTGGTTCCCTAGCTATAAAACACGCTCCTGTGAGGCCCGAGTCAAATCATTTTCTGTCTTGGAAGTTGCTTTCCTTCTCTGTAAAACTGCGCCAGTGAACTAAATCTAAATCATCTCTAACCATCTCCCCTGACCAGTTCCCTCAGGCCTCAGCAGTCATCGACACAGAACCACAGCTGTTACTTTATTCAATTAATCTCAGAGTGTGCAGCTGAAACAGCCATAATAATATCCTTATCCTAAGACTGGGGCGAAAATGCAATTAGATAATTAACTCGAGTGCCTGCCTAGAATATAATAACATCCAATTGCTGATGTGTATTTGCTAATCGGAAACAGAATATTTTTCTTTAAAAAAAAAAAAAAAAAGTTGTGAGTCAAGTCTTTGGAACAATAAGGTGGGGGGGGGGGAACAATACTTGAAATTATCAGAAATCCTAAAGTTGAAGACACAAAAATTTGACTACAAGAAAGACAGGTGCAGTGATATCCCTACAAGGGGACAGCATGGGTGGGCAAAGGGCTCCAGACCAGTAGTTCGCAACCTTCCTAATGACACAGCCCTTTACTACTGTCCCTCATACTGTGGTGACCTCCAACCATAAAATGTTTTTGTTCTAATACATAACTGTAATATTGCTACTGTTATGTATTATAAAGTCACTATCTAATATCCAGGACATCTGATATGCAAGCCATGTGAAAGGGTCATTTGACTCCCAAGGGGTCACAACTCACAAATTGAGAACCACTTTCTAGGGAATGGCTGAAATCCTCAAAACACATCAGAGTACATGTGCCAAGGACTTCTAAATGATTATTCTCAGAGATACTGCCAGTCCATGAGGGTAAGTGATTATCCCCCTACAGAATCCAGTTTCTAGACTACTGAGAGAAAATGTTTTAGTATTGTTCATTCATTCTATATATTTATATTTTAGTAGGTTCATAATATATATTAATACTTGTTATATCTTACATAAGACATGTTACCATGATTTTTTACATCCTCATTTCTTGAAAAGTACAAATTCCACCTTGTTCTTCACATTTATAGCTCCATCCTGGACAGTGTTGACCTAGGTGATTTCTTGGCTATATAGAATGGGTCTGGATGAAGTCAAATAACACAGTTATGTTGGGAAAAAATAGTTTCCCAGCGACAGAGTCATAATCTTGCCCCAAACATCTGATTTCCCCCATCTCTGGTCCCCAACCAAAAACAACCAAACCACATACAGAACTCAATGCTTTGCTTTGGTTAAAAAAAAAGTAAATTTCATAATAATCATATGTAATTAGCTTTCCTGAGTTTGCAATTTTCTTAAGTGTGCTAAAAATGTTATTCCAAAAGTCAACAAAACTCAGTTTCTGCAATACTCTTATTACTGGCTTCTTAAACCTATGGGCCATTTCATTTTATTTCCAATCTTAACCACAGAAAATAAAGGACATATGATATGTGCACACACCTCAGAAGAAGATTCTTTGACCTTTATACATTATATCCTGCACAGTCATGCTAGAAATAAAATGAATGTCTTCTGAATAATCCAATAAATTCCAGACTCCTTGACTGTTTGAGGAATTGCAGTTTGCATACTTTAATAATGCAAAAGAGAAGGGAAGTGAATGTTTCTTTAGCATCCACTGTGCTATTTTCTCAAATCTAACACATCAGTCTTCTGTTCTACATTTTCATGTTCCTCAAAAAAGAAAATCAACATCCGAGTCAATATCTCCATATGAAATCATATTGCTCCCTCCTCCAACTCCTGGACCAATCAAATGATGTATTTTTTTAATGCTTTGGAATAAGGATATGTATATTACAGCAGAAAGGATCGCATATGCTATTTCATTTAACTTTGTGACACAGGTATATGTGCCCTCATTGTATTGAAGCAGAAACTGAGATACAGTTTGCCTTTTTTTCTTATCCAAAGTGACCCAAGGTACACAACCTACACAGGGAAATAAACAACTGAAACCTACTTATGTTTCCTCCAGTTGTAATAATACTATATCATAATGGAGGAAGGAAACAGATTCCATCTAGTAAAAGAACAGCTGACCCTGTCTTCTGTAATAAAGTACTATTCTCTACTCTTGTTCATTGCTTTCTCTCTCCATTACCAAAAGTAACTAAAGCAATTATAAATGTCTTAAAAGTTTTATTAGCCCTTTAATGGGCTGTTATAGTTTTAATGGTTGGTCATTTTATCATTTCTTAATCAACGAGTGAGATATATACAACTACTAGTAAAAATATTCAACAATGAATACTGCCCTGATGTTGAGAAATGATGTGGGTTCCTGGGGCAATTTCTCAGGACTGGAATTTAGAGTTTCCAGGTAGGGAAGTGGGTGTAACCATCACACAGCCTTCTAGGCACTAAGGAGATGGAACCATGTCTGATTGGTCAAATTTGGTAGAAACTCTCCTATAAGCAGTTACTCTTTTCACTCAACTTTTTTTCTCCTAAAACTATCAAAAGCCATAAACATTCAACATAAAGCTAATTTATTTATTTATTTTTTATCTCTCCCAAGTTTAGCTTAGGAGTAATTTATTTGAGCAAACCTGTTATGTTGGAACAGTTAACCCTTTTTTGGATAATCACTCCAAATCTCAGATTGGCCCCCACACTGACTACTGTTTTCTTTTTTTTTTCCTTTATGTTTTATTTCTTCAAGTTACATCTCAATCGCAGTCCCCTCCCTATTCCCCCCTCCAGTCCCACCCTCCCACCCTCTTCCCACATCCTCTTCCCTTTTTTTTTCTTTTAAGTTTAAGGTATATCTTATTTCCCCCTACAGTTTCCCCTTTCAGTCCAGCAAATGGCTCTTTCTCTTATAATAATAAATACAATACAAAACAACAGAGGTAATTAGGCCACAGTTATGAGGGTTATATGGCTTAGCGTACGTTCCCAATGTCCAGTCCATATGTATTTGGCACCTGACTTTAACATTCTACTATCTAACCATCTCCATGAGTTTAAAGTTCTATATCTAACTCAACATTCATACTAACTTGCAACACAATTTTAAAAGTATCTTCTTAGATCTATAACACACTCTTGACTCCTAAACAACTCAAAATTTAATTATGAGACTCTAGAAATCTGTTCTTCAACCACCTCAGAGATCTGAGAGGGATAAATATATCTGATTTTATAGGAAATACAGGGCCTGCAGCTTCCCAAACTAAGAAATGTGGCTGCCTGGACAGTTCTCATTTTCTCTCCATACATTACTGCATCGATCTTCAGTCATTTGGCCCCGTTTCTCTGACAGACATTGATTGTAGAGCAGGGGTTATGAAGGACTTACCTACCCTGTCTTGGCAGAGCTAGGCTGTCAACTTACCTGCTTCCAGGTTTTGTCCTTTTTGGACAGCATTCTGTCTACAGTTGGAGCAAGGGGCTTTTCCTACCAAGAGACAGGCTTGCGACTAATTCAATCATCTCCCACTGGAGATTCTTCGATGCTCATCTTCTACCTGGAGGAGAATAGGGGATGCTGTCAGGAGTTGATATGTCTTGATATAAAAAAATCTAAAGGTATGAAAACATCTTTGAATGCCATATTCTGCAGATCTCTTGAGGTTTTTGAAGAGGCCCTATCTATCTCTTATATTAGGGTAAGCAGATGTTGCTTGTCTCTTAGCAGGTTTATTTCTGATTAACTTAGCAAATAACTATAATAGGCTGTCATAGTACCTAACAGTATGACCGGCTTGCATAACCATTAGTTTGCATATCTTAATTATCCTAAACAGTTTATGACAATTAGTAGTAAAAGGCCAAAACATCACATTTCTTTTTTTTTCTTTACCTCCTAACCCTTCCATCCCATTTCTCTGGGGTGGGGTGTCCTTATATAACAGTCCCTCATCTCAGTTGAGAGGTCGTATGAGGGCCAAGAGCCTCTTCATTCATTGGGGGTCTACAAAGCAGTACCATCAGTGAAAAGTGTCTCATTGTCTGGGAGAGAGAACAACTAAACAAACAAACCAATAAGCAGACAAATAGATAAAAAAAAGACTAAAAAACATATAAAAAATAAATAAAAAATAAAAATTAAAAATAAAATCTATGTCCAAGTTCCCTTTGGTGTGTTAGTTGTAGTATCAATACCTTTACTATATAGCTAAAATCCTACTATAAGTGAATAAACATAAAGCTAATTTAATTCCTGCTAGTATTACTTCAAAGCTAATATATTTAATAGGCTCCATTAACTAAGTAATCTTAGAAATGAAATGTAGATTATCCACATTCAGATCTGTGGGATAATATCACTGAACACCGTAGATCTTAGCTTTTCTTTCCTCACTATAGAAGGATTTGGGTTTATTTATGGGTCTGGATGTCTACAGACCAGTTTTGTAAGCTATCTCCAGAGAACAGGCTTAAGTTTGGGGAAAAAAATGCCTTCTCCTTATTAGCATTAAAATTTACCTAAAAGTATTTTTTTAAGCAAAAGATTGTTGGATTTGGTGCCAGTTACTCAATAAATGTTATCTAACTGATATAAATGTATCCACTCTATGCATGCATTGACAAAATGTCCCCTAAGTATTTTAGAAGACTTTGTCCAACTATAATGTTCATAAGCTAGTCTAAAGAGGAAGAAAATATTTATGCAATCCCTCTCATTAATGTGTGTGAGCACTGAGCAGATACTATTGAAGGTTTGGGGATGGTGGTGAGTAAGTAGAGCAACTCAGATCACACAACAGCTCTCCAAGAAACAGACCACTTCATTCCCAATGATATCCAGGGCTCAAGTTTGAAGATCTATGGTAAGAAGTTATAATACTGACTCACTCTATGAGAAAATCTTCCCCTGGGCTGAATTAATCCCATGCCCCCAGTGTTCTATCCTTCTGTGTATCACAGGCCAGGGGAAGAAAGGGGCAGAGTGTGGTGAGAGCAGTCAATAAGAACTGCAGAGACAGTGTATGCACAGAACACTATCTATGTCACCTGCTGTCACTCAGGGCTGCAGTAAAGGGACACACACAGCAGACACATACACACACACAGACACACACACACACACACACACACACACACCTGTTCCTTTTCTCCTGGAAACAGCCTATGTAGCAGCTCACTGCAAGGCAAAACTCAGGTCTGGGGGCTGGGCGAATGAAAGTTTAGAAGTCAGTTCTATCAGCACAGCTAGATGTCTGGTCAAAGTGGGCACTTTCATTGGGGCCAACCTGGATGTGCATATGGGATATTCATCAGTCAGTGAACACCCTAATGCTGAGCTAGCACTGAGTGTGCCGTGGGCAGTACTGTAAAACCAGAGGCCAACACATATGGAGATTAATAAGCATTACAGTCATCAGACTTGCTGGGGACTTGCTGGTGACAGTCAATATGGCTTTAGCTTACCTGAACAAAAATCATGACAGATACATGTTTACAAAAGAGGTCAGGGAGCTTTTTGTGTAGAGAGGCTTTTGCTCATAGGAAATTAAGATTAATTAAAAAAAATAGAAATAGAATTAAAAGTACCTTTATCTCTTTTATATAAATATCCTTAATTCTAAAACTTAATTGAAATGTATTTCATGCATAAATTATACCCTATATTTATGTATATGTATAAAATATATAAAATTCTTCTTTCAGTTATAAAAAGGAAAGTGAAATCTTTATTTCATGAAATGACAAACACGAAAGAGAACATTAAATGAATTTTTTAAATTAGTCACTCTGGAATCCAATACAGAATTGGGAAGGGACAGTAGGCTGAAGGAAAGAGCAAACAGAGAGATTAAAATCCAGCTAATTACACATAAATACAAAGTTGGGAACCAAGATAGATATAGACCAGTGTCGCGTCCCTCTCGACCGGCAAGAACGACGCAACTCGCAAAAGCTCTTCTCAAGCAGTTTATTCAGGTCCCTTGAAAACAGTCTTCCGAATGCCCGGGCAGACCCAACCCACAGGCTAAATACTAAATGAACAGCCAATCAAGTAAAGCCACGTAGTGCAATCTTAGAGGCCCACGTATGCGGAAGCAAGCCAGATCAGCGGTCTTTGCCAAATATGGACTTGTTTACCACCAAGAGCGCTCACCGTCGGGCTGGTGGAAGGCGGAGACCAGCGCCATCTTTAAGGCGCGGCACGTCGCAGCTCTCTACAGTTCCTCCTTTTTTATTTTTTCTAAAGTTGGTAGAAGTCCCTGGAAAGGTTTCGTAATCCCCCTATCTGGGGATCTCACGGTGGGCCTGAGCCTGTAGGAGGGCGGTGCTCAAACTCTTACCCGTCTCTGGGTCAGCCTCCCCACTCGGGACTGCCCTGTCTTAGGTGGCCGAGACTTACCCGTCAACTCCGTCACTGACTTACCAGACCCTAATATCCGTGGAACGAATTCCTCAGTGGGCAGGGACTATGCTTAGTGAAGATTTACTTCACGGCAGCAAGCCATGCCTGAGGGGACTGGCCCGCCTCAATGGCAACAAGGGCTTGTATAATCATGGCTGCGTTACGCTTTTGTGTGGCTCTCATTTTATAGATGCACCATAGGCAAACCAGAGAGGCTAGCATCATTAGTATCGCCAAAGAGCCTACACCCGCCCACTCCTTAAGATGATCCATAGCCGTCTGTATCCATGAAGTCAAGCCAGTAGCCAGGCTCAGATCCACTCGAGTGGAATTGATGTGGATGATTGTTGCTCTCAGCTCTCTCATCAAATTTTCAAATTCAGCCGACCAATCCTGTAAGAGGAACTTTGACAATTGTCTGGACAAGTTAGCAGCTTTTGTATAATTTTGATATTGTACGGAGGTAACACACAAACCTTGCATTTTCCACTCACACCCCAATTGTGCTAGTTGCCAAAGAGAATCAATCTGTTCTTGTATTAAATCTATGTGTTGATTAACTACCATAAGACCTCCTTTGAGATGAGAATTCATAGAGGCCTGAGTATCCAATGCCTGTGCCACAGTGGCTGAGATGTTATTCAGGGCATTGGCAGTCTGTATAGAACTAGACAAGGCAATAGCTGAGGCAGTAGCTCCCACAGCAGCAACAGTGATAGCAGTAACAATAGCTGCAGTGATGCCAAAATCTCTTTTAAATCTGAATAGCATCATGGTATTAGGAGCCTCTACAGGAACTGGTACATATCGAGGCATTCTAGTCACCACAGCCACAGGAAAGGCTGTGGCATTCCAGCATAGGGCATAAAAACATGTGCCCGGAGTGCATACTAACTTTTCTTCACCCAAGGATGCACTCCCATTACTTACAATCCACAGAAAAAGAGGCCAGAGACACATTGGTCACATGCACGATGGCAGTTCTCAGATTCTGCATCAGCTTATCAAACTCGCCAGACCAATTTTCCTGTAAGATACTGAGAGAGTTGCTTAGACAAATTTGCAGCTACAGTATAATTTTGATATGGCACAGAGGTCACACACAAACCAGTCATTTTCCACTCACAGCCAATCTGGGCCACCTGTCACAATACATCCAAGGCCGTGGCTACATTGGCTGACAAATTATTCAAGGTAGCGGCAGTCTGCACTGAGGCATCCAGGCTTCCAACCCCTTGTTCTTATAAGGGGTGATAGCTGCTTTACATTCCTTTGTACATTGCTCATACACAAGTTGTTTAATTAAGGGCATTGCCAAATCAGGGTCTCCAAATACCCTTCCAGCTGCTTCAACCATTATAGCCACGAAGTCTGAGAAAGGCTCCAGGGGATCCTGAATAACCTTGGTTAGATTGCCATTCACTTCCCCTTTGTTAGGCAATGATTTCCAAGCTCTGGTTGCGATTAAATTGATTTGCTCAAACACCTGAGCCGGATACCCAGTTTGTTGTTGAGCAAATCGACCTTGCCCAAGAAGCATGTCCACATCCCAGGCTGGGTTTCCTGCTGCACAATTAGCAGCAGCATGTTTATTAGCAAACTCAATCAAGAAAGCCTTCCAATCTAAATACTGCCCAGAGGACAGGCAGGCACGTGCCAAGCTCATCCAGTCACTAGGAGTCATGCAATAACGACTAAGAGCTTCCACCTGAGCTACAGTGCCTTTGCTAACTTTTTCAGACTCTGAGCTATCTTCTTCCGAAGTATCTTTCCCAGATTTGACCGAGCGCTCCTCTTTTAACTGCTCTAACGCCTCTTGTCCCTTTTCCACGGCCTTGCAATATCTCTGATCTTCTAAACAACTATGAACAAGTCTCCAAATAGGCCGTGCTCCTCCCTGCAATGTACCTTGCTCCCAGGCAAAATCTTGATCTCTCCCAAGCTTATCCCAGCAACTGATAAATGCCAGCAAGGCTAGCATTCGCTCCATTTCTGTGAGGCACTCTCTGCTTTCCTCACCTTGCTCTGCCAGTTGTGTCTTCTACTCGTCCGAATCCCGGAACTTTATTGCTCCCTCTCGGAGACCTTATTGCCTCTTTACCGAGGTCCTTATTGCTCCCTCCCGGAGACCTTATTGCCTCTTTACCGAGGTCCTT
>CAJQZJ010033226.1:2462367-2509853 GCA_907164525.1 Lophiomys imhausi | reverse complement strand
CCCGGAGACCTTATTGCCTCTTTACCGAGGTCCTTATTGCTCCCTCCGGAGACCTTATTGCCTCTTTACCAAGGTCCTTATTGCTCCCTCCCGGAGACCTTATTGCCTCTTTACCGAGGTTCTTATTGCTCCCTCCCGGAGACCTTATAGTTCGCAACTTCCCGCGAAACTTTACCTTTAGTTCGCAACTTCCCGCGAAACTTTACCTTTAGTTCGCAATTTCCGCGAAACTTTACCTTTAGTTCGCAATTTCTGTGAAACTTTATTGTCCCAATTTATCCCGGGAACTTACCAGTGCACTGCCCCTGACTGCAAGAGTTCTGAGTCTTTTCTGGTTCCCCGTACGGGCCACCACTTTTCGCGTCCCTCTCGACCGGCAAGAACGACGCAACTCGCAAAAGCTCTTCTCAAGCAGTTTATTCAGGTCCCTTGAAAACAGTCTTCCGAATGCCCGGGCAGACCCAACCCACAGGCTAAATACTAAATGAACAGCCAATCAAGTAAAGCCACGTAGTGCAATCTTAGAGGCCCACGTATGCGGAAGCAAGCCAGATCAGCGGTCTTAGCCAAATATGGACTTGTTTACCACCGAGAGCGCTCACCGTCGGGCTGGTGGAAGGCGGAGACCAGCACCATCTTTAAGGCGCGGCACGTCGCAGCTCTCTACAGACCAGCAGTTCTTAACCTGTGGGTCACACCCCTGTTGGGGTGGAGTGACCTTTCACAGGGTCACCTAAGACCATCGGAAAACACAGCTATTTACATTATAATATATGACAGCACCAAAATTACAGTTATGGTGTAGCAATGAAAATAATTTTTTTATGGTTGGGGGTCACCATAACATGAGGAACTGTAAAGGGTCTCAGCAATTTAAGGAGATAGTTATCAAGATTGCCTGCATAAATACATGTAGAGTGAGACAGGGAGTCAGACTAAGAGTGAAAATGTAGGAAGAGCAATAAAGAAACAGATATTATGTTGTAAATGTAATAATTCCTGCTTTTCATCACAGCACCAATTGCCTGCTTGTACAAAAACCTTTAAGCATTGTTACAATCACTATATTGGAAAAGGAATGGTATTGAGAGCTGAGTCATTATTTATTTACACAGGCAACAAATAGTCATTAAGCCCTCAGAGGTGAGGCTTGTTCCACACAAATGAGTGAAAGAACACTATGGCATTGCACAGCCTGTTTTCTAAGGTGGGAAAAACTTAATCCTGGTAGAGTATGGTAAGAAGAATGATTGCATTATGATTGACAGCTCCACCAAATAAGAGTCATAAACTGGTTCTCAAGTAAAATGATATTTGCTATGATTATGGGGTTAGTTACACACAGGAGATGTACTGAACAACACAAGTGTCCAATATGCTGGCACCATATCTTTTTTTAAGAGGGGGGGAGGCGGGAAGGAAACAGAAAGAAAGAAAGAAGCAAAGAAACAAAGAAAGAGGAAAGAGAGAGAGAGAAAGCTAAAAGAGATAATTTTATCCAGACAATTTGCTTATTAAATGGTTTATAGTAACCATTTAATTTAGCCCAGCTAAATCTAATCTAAGTAATAACTAATGGTCCAATTTCATATAATTAGAGCCCCATATTTAAAGAAGGAATAGTGACATTTTCCAAAATTTGTACTGACACAAATCAACAAACTTAAAAAGCTTAGAAAAACTCAAGTCTTGTCCTTTTTGGACAGCAGTCTGTCTGCAGTTGGTGCAAGGGGTTTTTTCATGTCAAGGGAAAGGTTTGCCACTAATTCAACCATCTTACAGTGGAGGTTCTTCGATGCTTATCTTCTACTTGGAGTAGAATAGGGGGTGCTGTCAGGCGCTGATATGTCTCGATATCAAAAAAAAATCTTGATTTAAGATAACATCTTTGAATGCCATATTCTGCAGATCTCTAGGGGTTTTTGAAGATGCCCTATCCATCTCTTGTATTTAGATAAGCAAATGTTGCTTGTCTCTTAGCAACTTGATTACTGGGTAGTTTAGAGAATATCTGTGATAGACTGTCATAGTAGCTAACAAAGTGACATGTTTGCATGACTAGGAGTTTGTTTTAACTATCCTAGACCGTTTTAGACAGTTGGTATCAAGAGGTCAGATCTTCACATTTTATTTTTAAGTATCTCTAGGTATGATACCATTGGGAAGCGTTACCTTTAAATTTGTATCAATATACAAAGATCTATTCGATTGTGGTTAAATATACTCTTAATTATGTATCAATATACCAAGATCAATGCCTATGTAGCCCAATATAATCTCAATATTACGTCCATATGCAAGGGTCAATACCATTGTGGCCAACTATAATCTTAATTTTGTATCAATATACAAAGATCAATACCGATGTAATCCAATACAATCTTATTTTTGCACAATAAACAATGGCCAATACCACTTTAGCCAAATAAGCTACTAATTTTGTATCAATATACAAAGGTATAAGGGCATATTCAATAATCTGCCCCTTCTTCTTGGACCTTCCTGTGCTATGTAGCAGGGAAGTCGACAGCCTAACTCTGCCAAGACAGGGTAGGTAAGTCTTTCATAATCCCTGCTCTACAACAAATGTCTGTCAGAGAAACAGGACCCAAAGGCTGAAGATTGATGCTAGAATGTATGGAGAGAAAATGGGAACTGTCCAGGCAGTCATTGGTATGTTCTTTCTTAGTTTTGGAAGCTGCAGGCCCTGCACTTCCTATATAAGCAAATATATTTATCCCTCTCAGGTCTCTGAGGTGGTTGAAGAGTAGACAGCTAGAGTCTCATAGTTAAATTTTGAACTGTTTAGGAATCAAGAGGGTGTTATAGATCAAGAAGATACTCTTAAAAGTGTGTTGCAAGATAGTATGAATGTTGAGTCACATAAAGACCTTTAAACTCATGGAGTTGGTTAGATAGTAGAATGTTAAAATCAGGGGCCAAATATGTATAAACTGGACATTGGGAAGGTATACTGGGCCATTTAACTCTCATAAATGTGGCATATTTATATCTATTGTTTTGTATAATACTTACTGTTATAAGAGAAGGAACCATCTGTTGGACTGAAAGGGGAAACTTCTGGGGGGAAGAGGGTGGAAGGGCGGGATAGGAAAGGGGAATAGGGAGGGGTTTGTGACTGAGATGTAACTTGAAGAAAAAAAAATAAAGTATTTAAAATAAAAAAAAAGAAAAACTCAAGTCAGACAAACTCAAAAAATCCATGCCAAGAAACATTGCAATTAAACCTCAGACCACGCAGGACAGTGCTGGAGTGCGGCTGGAGGGAGGCCATGCATTATCCACAGAGAATAATCAGGTGAGCACCAGCTGCTCTCTTGTCTAAAATAATGGGGCAGAGGGCAACACAATTATTTTTCAAATACCGAAAGAGAAGAATGGTTGGCTGTTAATTCCACAACTGGCAAACCAGTTTTTCAAGAATCAAAATGAAATAAAGATATTTGCATATGAAACAAAACAGAATCTGCTACTTACCCCAGTTACTCTTATTTACATGTGCATGAGTGCATGGTGTTTTGTCTGCACACATATCTGTGTACCACATGCACATCTGGTGTCCTCAGAGGCCAGAAGAGGATATAGGATCTCCTGGAATTGAAGTTACAGAACATTGTGAGTGGTTTGGTATTGAATCTGTGTCCTCTGCAAGGACAGCCAGTGCTCACAACCACTGAGCTGCCTCTCCATCCGCTAACCTGCTTACTCTTAAAGAATGCCTAGAATAAGTAATTTAAGTCAAAATGAAGTGATTAATCCACCTATAAAAAATGAATAGCTGATGCTAATAGTCTATAATTAGAGAGAGACGGAGGATAGAGAGGATTTAATACCAAGGACAATCATTAAAAGAACTTTATAAATCAATGCACTCAAAAATATTCCAAAAAAATTAAAAATGGAATCCTGACTCATGTTCAGATAACCCACAGGAAAGCAAGGAACAAGAAATAAAACAAAAAAAAATGAAAGAGGCTGGAGGAGTGGTTAAACAAAATCAGCAAATCTAAAATCTGAAAAACATAAAAAGAAAGAAGTCCTCAGCAAGAAGATAATAAAAATTTTTTTAAAAACAAACACTAATCTACTGTGATTAATATTTTGCCCTCTCTCCCATGTTTCCTCCCTGAAGTCAAAATGACTGAATTTTCTTATTTACCATTAGAAAACCAAGTAGTAGCTAAGCCTCCAACTTGGACACCATATACTCTGCCACATCAATTGGTAAAACTACTGAAACAAAATCGAGTGTCAGCTCTTCATATGAGATGCTAAAACATTTTCCTGCAAAGCAGAAATAGAAGCAGCTATTATATTGGCTTGATATTTGCAGTGGTTAATTTCATGTGTTAACCTGGCTGGGTTAAAGGACATCCAGACAGCTAGTAAAATGCTATTTCTGGTTATACCTAGGCAGGTGTTTCTAGAAGAGATCATCATTCTAATTGACAGACTGAATAAAGAAGAACTAAGGTGAACAGGTGATAGCAAATATTTTGATGCCTGGATAGAACACAGTAGAGGAAGGGAATGTATTCTCTCTCACTCTTCCTCCCCCTACCAAAATATTTTCCAAGACATTCATAGTCTCTCTTATCTTAGGAAATCAAAACTCCAGGTCCACAGGCTAGAATTTACACCAATGCTTTATCCCCAGCCCCCTCAATCAATCACACCAAGAGCATTCAAGATATTGTCCTTTTTCTGTCTCAAATAAGGTTAAGATCTACCTAAGAATGCACATTAGCCAACAACTAAAGTCAGTGTACATGATCAGTAGAGACATTTCATGTTATCAATGTGTTCTCCAAGGAAAGGATAGAGGGTTGTGTGAAAGACATTCTGGGGAGACTTGAACAAACATCCATTCACCTCAGACAGAGAACTGACAACCACCTTAGTCTGGATACCTTGAAAGTTAAACTTGGTGAACCAATGAGTTTTACTGGAGTTACTTATAGGAATATGAATAAGAGATTACTTACAGAAACAGAAATGACTCAAAGAGAACTGCATCAACAAAGTCCACCCCAGTTTTAGTGACAGTTCACAAAAGATAGAAACCTGTAGCACATTACATCTCTTCAAACTGCTCAGCTAGTATTTGAATTTAGGTAGTGTGGATGGGCTCTGATTTTTCATCTGAGAGTTTTCTTTGCAGCTTGGCTTGTCTGATGGTGACTCTCAGCAATCTACACTGTGTATATACACTCTTAGCTAGGGAGGAACATGGTAAATCTATTCAATTTCAGGGACTTCCTGAAGCTATTTTGAGTTGTTTACTTCCTATCTCATGGAGCTTTCCTGCTTGATGGAATGTAAACCTGAGCAAGAGTGCTACACAAGTCACATGACTGATAATCTGTGTGGAATGAAAGTCTTTCAAATCTCCTAATGTGCCTACAGATTTTCACATTAAAAAAGCAAAATCCTTGCTATTACATAAGTGAGAAAAGAAGGATGGCTTAAGATCTTCAAAGCATTTTTTCATCTTTCCAAAGAAAATTCAAGATGTACAAGTGTTAGGTGTTCCTAGAAAAATACACCATTTTCCAGCTCATTTAATTACTGAATTGGTTTGATATTTATGGTAGTTTATTTGTCAAAGTATAACTTTTCATGTTAAATATAAATGAAACTGTAGAAAGTGGCTTAGAAACTAAAAAGTGATTTTTTTTTTTAAAAAACTGAAGGTTGAAAAAGGAGACATTTAGTTTACTGGAAGAAAAATCGAACATAAAGCTCACCATTAAGGAGATCCAGGACACAGGACTATCTTTGCCTCTAACTCAGTGAAACACTGGACTAGTTCCTTGATCTCTCCTAATCATAGAAAAAGAGCAAGGAAGGCATTCTGGAAAAAAAAATTAATGGAAGCCACTTTCTACACCTCAGGAAAAAAATACTTACAGAAGTATTTATATTTTTATGAAAAAATAAAACAAAAATAGATAATTTTCCCTATAGACCACCCTGAACAAAAACTCCTTCTCATGTGGTTTTGAGGAAAGTTAGAATGTACAGCAACAAGGTTTTTTTTTTTTTTTGAAAGTGAACAAATGTCCCAAAGATAAAATCATAGACATTCCCTGAATAAGGACCTCACCACTGTGTGTCCCAGAAAGTACTTTTCTAGACGATGGTGTTGTCTGATAAGACACAACATGGTTCTCTCAATAGAAAATGAGTGAATGTGACCAGACTAAACCAGAGATCATTGAATGAATATTTTATTTTATCTAACATAATTTTCTGTTTGCAGACTATCAATAGCTTTCTGAATGCTAAGGTGGAAATCAATGTCTAAAATCTGATTGAAAAAGCAAGAGTTTAACTTTTTGACATCTCATGGTTACATTCCAAGGTCAAACCAACCATGTCATATTCAAACATAAAGAATAAAAGAACGGGCCAATTTCAGCACAGTTGAAGTCTATGTCCTCTGCCATTCAAACATGTTTGTCTTCAGTGCTTCTGTGAGATGAAGGTTGGCCTTCCTCCATTGAGAATTTTTACTTCACCAATGATTGAATCTTTTAAAACCTAAATTAACCATCTGGAAACTCACACAAGTTTTCCAGGGGACATTTTTAGATTTGATAATTTTGATCAAACCCAGGATCTGAGATTTAAAATAAATATCTGATAAAGTCAGAAAATAGTGATTCTTGTTGCCTGTCTACCATCTGAGGGAGCATGACTAATCCATAGCTTCTAACAGCAGCACACTGTGGGTTATGCTCATCCTGAGTGAGCTTATCCAAACCCAGAAAGATACACATGACATGCATTCACTCATAACTGGATTTTAGCCATATAGAACAAGATAACAATCTTACAACCCACAGACACAAAGGAACAGGCACCTAGCATAATTATCCTATGAGAAATTCCACCAGCAGCAGAACAAAGTAAAGGCTCAGACACACAATCAAACATTAGGAGGAGCTTTGGGAGCCCTATGTAAGAGAGGGAGGAGGAATAGAGAGACCCGTAGGGGTCAAGAAAAACACATGAAGGTCAATAGAATCAACAACCTAGGCTTCTAGAGGTTTACAGAAGCTTATAGAAATACTAACCAAAATAGAAGAAAAAAGCTTAGACCTGCTCTAAACCCCCTATATAAATATAGATGATAGGCAACTTTGTCATCATATAAATCCCTTAACAAGGAGGAAGGACAGTCTTAGTGATACACTTTGTTACCTGTTGGTGGGTCCCTTTACCTTAGCTGATTTGCCATGTCAGGCCCCAGAGCAGAGGAAGCTCTTAGCCCTCCTGTGTCTAATGAGCAGAGAGGGGCTAATATGTAATCCCCCCAACACTTGATGAGAAGGACAAAAATGGAAGAGGGAGTAGAGGGTGAGAGGGTGATACTGGGAGGGGAGGAAGGAAGGGGGTGCTATTGAGATGTAACTTGAATTAATAAATAAATGTAAAAAGAAAAAAAAATGAGGCTGGAGAAATCCATGTAGGAGTCTGAGAGTTAATCTTCAACATAACAAAATAAAACAGTCTCAATAATTGCCTGTTGGTAGATAATGGCCAAAGCCACTAATGTTATGCCAAAGTGTTTTCTAAAGAGAAAATGAAAATAATGTCTCCAATGAAGGAGAAAAAAATAACACCACCTTCAGAAACTACTTACCAAAAGAAAAGGGAAAAACACTAACACTTATAAAGGAACATGCTCAGATGTTTAGACAGTGGCTCCTTATCTTCCATTTCATAGATAAGAAAAAATACACTGAAAGAAGTAAGTGATTTTCTTTTTTGATAGAGTCTTTTTGTATCTCAGCCTGGCCTCCAGCTTACTAGGCTGAGGATGACCTTGAATTTCTGATCCTCATGCTTCTACCTCACACATGCTGAGATTATAATCAAGTACCATCATGCCCAGTTTTATGCATCGCCAGGGATTGAATCAAGGCATTCCTGCACACACATTAGACAAGCATTCTTCTACCTGAACTACAACCACATCCCTGAGTTATTTTCTGTATACCATACTATTCTTTTTCACTTAGAGCTAATGGGGAAAATAAACCTTAAAAAATGAATAAAAACTTATTTTTGGCAAAAGAGATTATATTAAATATATTTAGTGTGGGAAACTAACACTTGTAAGGAAACAAACTAATCATCAGATTGATAATTGAGAGATGTAACAGGATGATTGGAAATTTGAACTGTTTCCTTGTAAACTTCAGAGTCGTAATTTGTTAGAAACAAAAGGCAACCTTGGGGCTACAAGGTATTTTAGGCTACAGTAGCTTGTCCTACAACCACAGATGACTGTTACTGAGAACATCAACCTGATGGATACATGCAAACTAGCTATTATCATTGAGGCCTCCCAAACATGACAATGACTGGTAGATTGTACTTACTACAAGTCACTTCCCCATTACCTCCAATCCCTTATATACATATAGAATGTCAAAATAGTTAATCAATACATGGAGTCTAATTCCCATCTCTTTTAATCTTGGCATGTAAATGACTTTCCTGTAACCAAATAATCAATGTTCCAGGGATGATGCTGAATGACAAGGTAGGTTCTTTCTTGATAGATATAAAACACTATTACAGCTTCCTGCCTCTGTGAAAGAAGTTCAATTGAACTGAGTCAATCCCTTTCAAGAAGTCCAAGATGGGTCACATAGACACCCAACAGGTCACACAGCACTCAAGGAAAAAATTCTGAGAAGACCCAAATGGAGCAAATGACCTGTGCAGCACCAGGCATTGTCAAGTCTGTTGTTTTTATAATTCTTGTCATTATTAAACTGAAATTGCCAGTGTCATGATGGCCCAGCCACAACCTCCAGAAGTCCTGTCCCAGAGATACTAGAGAGATAATAAAATGACTGTTCTGGCTTCAGGTTCTTGGAATTGTTCATTTTTTGCTCAACAATCACTAATAAAAGTTATGGAGTTTTCCTGACCCACAACCCTGCCTACTTTCCCAGAACCAAACCCAGGGACATCAAGTAAGCCCCTCCTGTCTCCAAGCCCCCACTTGTCCACCCACAACAGCAGTGAACTCTACCCCATATGCTGTGTTCCATTTTGTGCCTCACAACTCCTCTGCTGTCCCAGAGGATTGCCAGACCCAGGGATACCAGGTAAGCCCCACCCCTTCAAGTGCCTGGCTGCTAACTCCCCTGAAACACCCCCAACAGCAGTAAACTTCACTCCATACCCTGTACCCCATTTCTCTCCCAACAATTCTGTCTGCACTCTAGGAGGCCTGAAGTCACCAGGGACAATCAGGTAAGATGCTGCCCCAAGCTCTAGCCTGTGATATTCCCTTAAACACACCATCAGCCTAAACTGTACCTACCCCCTGGACTCCATTTTCCAGCCCTACAACCCAGTCTGCTTTCCTAGAGGCCTGCCAGTACCAGGTACCCCAGGCCATGATGGTACTAAGGACCCTAGAGGCAAGAATAACAACCAGAACTCCAGAGACCATGCAGGACACAAAAATCCCAGGAGAGACACGTACTGGACCTGAAGACTAGCTAATCATGACGCCCAACAGTAGACAGACAGGAAACTGAAACAAGGGGGAAAACATCAAAAACAAAACAAAACAAAACAAAAACAAAAACCACCATTTCAATAAAGATAAACTCAGAAATCAACATCTAAACTTGTAACAACTACAAAACCCAGATGGCTAAAGGCCAGCATCAAAACAAAATCAACAACAGCCAGGGAAATATGATATCACCAGAGACCAGCCAGTTATCACACTACAGCAAACCCTGCGTATCCTAGCACAGCTGAAGCACAAGAAAATGATCTTAAATTCAGTCTTATGACAGAGGAATTTAAAGAGGAAATGAATAATTCCTTAAATAAATACAGGAAAATATAATCAAATAGGTGAAGGAAATGAATAAAACTGTTCAAGACCTGGAAATGGAAATAGAAAAAATAAAGAAAACACAAACTGAGGGAATTCTGGAGATGGAAAGTCTAGGTAAGAGAATAGGAACTACAGACACAAGCATCACCAACAAAATATAACAGATGGAATCAACACATTATCAACGAAATTGTTACATCTAAAAACTTCCTGACATAAAACATCTAGGAAATCTGGGACACTATGAAAAGACCAAACCTAATAATAATAGGAGTAGACAAAGGAGAAGATTCCTGTCTCAAAAGTCCAAGAAATTTTTCAACAAAATCATACAAGAATACTTTCCCAACCTAAAGAATCCAAGAATACATCAAAAGTACCATACACTATGATCACGTAGGTTTCATCTCAGGGATGCAGGGGTGGTTCAATATATAAAATTCCTTCAATGTAATCCACCACATAAACAAGCTGAAAGAAAAAAAAAAACATTATCATCTCATTAGATGCTGAAAAAACATTGGACAAAATTCAGCACCCCTTCATGGTGAAAGTCTTTGAAAGATCAGGGATACAAGGCCCATACCTAAACATAATAAAAGCCCTATACACAAAGCCAATAGCCAGCACTAATTAAATGGGGAGAAATTTAAGGCAATTCCACTAAAGTCAGGGACAAGACAAGTCTGTCTGCTCTCTTCATATCTATTCTATATAGAATTTGAAGTGCTAACTAAAGCAATAAGACAACTAAAGGAAATCAAGGGGATACAAATTAGAAAGGAAGAAGTCAAAGTATCACTATTTGCAGATAATATATTTTTTTAAGTGATTCCAAAACTTTTACCAGAAAACTTCTACAGTTGATAAATGAAATATATTCTGTATCAAAGTGTCTCAATACAAACTTAACTCAAAAAAAATCAGTAGCCTTTCTATATATAAATGATAAAATGGGCTAAGAAAGAATTTAGGGAAAGAACACCCTTCACCATAACTACAAATAATATAAAATATCTTGGTGCAACTCTAACCAAGCAAGTGAAAGAACTATATAACAAGAACTTGAAGTATTTGAAGAAGGATATTAGAAGATGGAAAGATCTTCCATGCTCATGGATCGATAGGATTAACAAAGAAAGAGAATTTCAGACCAAACTCCCTTATGAACATTGATACAAAGACACTCAATAACGAGACATCAACAAACAAAACAACCCAATTAAAATGTAAGGTACAGATCTAAACAGAGAATTTTCAACAGAGGAATCTATAATGGCCAAGAAGCACTTAAAGAAATGTTCAACATTTTTAGTCATTAGGAAAATGAAAATCAAATCAACTATGAGATCTTATATCTTACCATCTTACACCTGTCAAAATGGACAAGATCAAAAACTCAAGCAACAGCAGACGAGGATGTGGAGAAAGGGGAACACTCTCCCATTGCCAGTGGGAGTGTAAACTTGTACAACCACTTTAGAAATCAATTTTGCAATTTCTCAGAAAATTGGGAATAGTTCTACCTCAAGACCCAACTATAACACTTCTTGGCATATACCCAAAAGAGGCTCCATAATACCACAAGGACACTTTTTCAACTGTGTTCATAGCATCTTTATTCATAATAGTTAGAAACTGGAAACAACCTTGATGCCCCTCAACCAAAGGATGGATAAATAGAATGTGATACATTTACACAAGGGAATATTACTCAGCTATTAAAAACAATGATATGATAAAATTTGCAGGGAAGTGGATGGAACTAGAAAAGATCATCCTGAGTGAGGTTACTCATACTGAGAAAGACATACATGGTATATACTCACTTATAAGTGGATATTAGCCATAAAGTACAGGCTAACAATACTACAATCCACACACCCAAAGAAGCTAGATAACAAGAATGGACCAAGGTGGGACACTTGAATGTCACTGAGAATGGGAAATAGAATATACATCTAGGAGGGATGTAGGGAGGAAACCAGAAGGGGTATGGGGAGGGACGGAAGCAGGAAGGATCAAGTTGAGTACTGAGGGAGAGAGTATTGGGTGAGAGAATTGGAATCATTGTTGGGGGTTATCTCTAAGAAGAGCTAGTAACTCAGGACAATGGAAACTGCCAGGAATCTATGAGAGTGTCCCTAGCTAAGATTCCTAGCAAGGGGTGATATGGAGCCTGAAATGGCTATTTCCTGTAACCAGAAAAGACTTCCAATAAAAGGACTAGGACATCAACCTGGCCACAAAACCTTAGACACACAATTTCTTCTACCAAGACATGCAGGGTAAAGATGGAGCATAAATTGAAGGAATAGCCAACCAATGACTAGCCTATCTCAAGATCTATGCCATGAGAGTCTGCCCCTGACAATATTAATAGCATTCTGCCATATTTCCAGATAGATGCCTAGCATAACTGGCATCTGAGAGGCTTCACTCAGCAACTGATGAAAACAGATTCAAAGACCCACAGTTATACATTAGGTGGAGCTTGGAGAATTCTATAGAAGAGGGGGACGAATGACTGAAGGAGCCAGAGAGGTAAGAATACCATAAGAAAACATACAGCATCAACTAACATGGGCCCATGGGGGCCCACAGAGACTGAACTACCAGAGAGTGTACATGTGATGGAACTAAGGCCCTCTACATATATGTAACAGTTGTACAGCTCGGTCTTCATGTGGAACTCCTAACAGCAGGAGCAAGAACTGTATCTGACTCTGTTGCCTGCCTTTGCATCGCTGTCCTCTAAATGGGGTGCCTTGCCTAGCCACAATAGAAGATGTACCTAGATCTATTGCAACTAGATATGACAAAGGGGGTTGATATCCATGGGAGGTCTCCTTTTCATGGGCCTTCTCTGAGAAACATGGAAGGACAGGAAGATGGTGGGGAGGTAAGGTGAAAGGGAAAAACTGATAGGAAAGGAAGGAGGGAGAGCTTTGATCAGGAAGTAGAGTAAAAAAATAATTAATTTTAAAAATATGACCAAAAACATAAGAAAAGCATGGGTAGGAGGGAAGGGATGCAGCCGCATATAATGCCCAGCATTGCTTGTCTGCGAATCTACCTCCCACTGGTTGTAGATCAGCACAACATGTCTCCAGTGTTCAGGATGCAAGTCCTAGAACCAAAACCTCTCATTCAGAAGAAAACTTGGTCACACTGGGGCTACAGAGGTTTGTGAAAGGACTCCTGGAAAACTAGTCATGGTCTATACTCTCAGCATGGGAATATTCTTTGTGTTGCCTAAAGATGAAGAGAAAAAAAAGATTAAAATGAACACACTTTGAACACATTCTCTAAATTCAGTTTCAAAAGTTAAGAAACCAAAGACAAAAGCAAAAATCCCAATTCTGGAAACCTAGCAGGGCCTATAGAAGATATCTAGCATGAAATCTAGGCACAATGTGTGTGTTTCAATATTTCAGCCATGTCGATGCAAAAGTAAAGGAGAGAGTATTCCTCAGACCTAAGAAAGTCAGACTTCAAATGTGACTTTGGAAAAAGATCTGAACTTTCTACCTATGTTCATTAATAAAATTACAACCAAGGAATTGTGATAAGGAAATATGTGACCTACATAGTCTAAACCTTACTCAAATAGCTGTATCCTTTTGCTGTTTGTTGAGTGATACAGGCAGGGATTTTGTTTGTTTGTTTATTTGTTTGTTTTTCTTCATCTTATATATAGTTGAAGAAACCACAAAGCAGAGAAGTGACTGAATAATTCAACATGTAACAGGGTCATAAAACACAACTTGTGCAGTCTTCCAATTGGGGCACATTCTAGTGCTCTAGCCAGATTGCCCATAACTTCGAAAGAGAATTAAGTTATTTCTCCAGTCTTGATCTCCTGGGCATTATGTTTCTTTATTTCAATATGGGAGGGAACACTTTATTCAAAAGTAATTCATTAATAGTATCTATAAATGCATATTTAAAAATTCAGCACAATTCTCCATAAATATTGTAATGTTCATACAATTGTTGACATCACTGGATTTATTTTATTTTGAGCACTTCTAGGATCTGGGACTATAATAGGAACCATTGATCTTCTATCTGATAAGTTCTGTCAGAGACAGAAAACTTTGCAGAGACAGGACCAGGATGCCATAGCCCAGTACAGAGTCCATTCTCAGGAGAGTATACACAGTCTACTCTGATATGAACTTACTTCTTGCTGGAAAGCCAGACCACTCGTAATAATCCAGCCAGCCACAGACCAGAACATCAATTTGTTCATATTCTCTCTGTGAACTTCTCCTCTTCAAGATCCTACAATCTCACCCAACACCTCTAGGGACACTGTGTCCTCACCTGGCGATCAATGGACAACTCAAATTCTACAGGCTGTGGTTTTGATCTTTTGATCAGCACACTTGGGACCTGCTTTGGCATAGCTAAGTAGATCTACTTGATATAGTGATACTGCAAAAATATTCTCAAAAATAAATACAAAAGGAAAAGCTACTGGTATTCAACGTTTCAAGATAATCTAATTCAAATTCAGTCAGAAATTGAAATATGCATAAAAATAATCCTCAAAACTCACAAAAGTTTTTTTTTTAAAATTCAGTTGAGAACTTTTCTTTTCTTCTCCAGAACTACCCAGCTCCATTTTCCTACCTCCTTCCTCACAAATGCTTCTGCCTTAGAAGACTAGCTTTTCCAGTATAGAACAGTTAGAGCATGAATGTGTGAATATATAAATACTTTAAAAACACAAATGACTGGCTTAATGATATCTTTAACATTTGCCTCTCTTAAAAACAAACATAAATCCAACAAATGCTTGCAGACTTCTCCATTAGATAAATTTGCTGTAATGGTGTTCATTACATTGTGCATCCCCTAGTCACCACAACTCACATAAAATCTCAATCTCTTTGAGGCATGCATAGCTCTATTTGTGTTGGAACTCTAATACTAGCCTACCAAAAAGAAACCCAGATGGGAGACAAGCTGAAAGAAAAAATCCACATGATCCTCTCATTAGATGTTGAAAGGCATTCAACAAAATCCAGCACCCCTTCATGCTAAAAGTCTTGGCGATATCAGGCGTACAAAGACCATACCTAAACATGATAAAGGCAATATACAGCAAGCCAGTAGCCAACATCAAATTAAATGAAGAGAAAATTGAAGTATTTCCACTAAAATCAGGTACAAGGCAAGGCTGCCCACTCTCTCCATATCTCTTCAACATAGTACTTGAGCACTAGCTGGAGCAATAAGACAATTAAAGGAGATCAAGGGGATACATATTGGAAAGGAAGAAGTCAAAGTATCCCCATCAATGATAATATACATAAATGACCCCAAAAATTCCATCTGAGAACTCCTACAGCTGATAAACTCCTTCAGCAAGGTGGCTGGATACAAAATTAATTCTAAAATGTCAGTAGTCCCTCTTCACACAAAAGATAAATGGGCTGAGAAAGAAATTAGGGAAACAACACCCTTCACAATAGCCACAAGTAATACAAAATATCTGGGGGTAACACTAACCAAGCAAGTGAAAGACCTTTATGACAAAAACTTCAAGTCCCTGAAGAAAGAAATTGAAGATTTCAGGAGATGCAAAGATATTCCATGCTCATGGATAGGTAAGATCAACATAATGAAAATGGCCATCCTACCAAAAGCAATATGCATATTCAATGTAATCCCTATCATAATACCAACACTTTTACAAACCTCAAAAGAACAATTCTCAACTTCACATGGAAAAACAAAAAAACCCAGAATAGCTAAACCAATCCTGAACAATAAAAGAACATCTGGAAATGTCACCCTCCCTGATTTCAAGCTGCACTACAGAGGTATAGTAATAAAAACAGCATGGTACTGGCATAGAAACAGACCAGTTGATCAATGGAATCAAATTGAAGACCCAGAACTAAATCCTGACACCTACAGTCAATTAATTTTTTGACAAAGAAGCCAAAACTATACAATGGAAAAAGGAAAGTATCTTCAACAAATAGTGCTGACCTAATTGGGTGTCAACATGTAGAAGAATGAAATAGACTTGTATTTATCACCCTGTATAAAACTTAAGTCTTTGTGGATAAAAGACCTCAACATAAAACCAGACACATTAAAACTAATTGAATAGAAAGTGAGGAAAGCCTCAAACTCATTGGCACAGATGACAACTTCCTGAACAGAACACCAATAGCTCAGGCTCTAAGACCAACAATCAATAAACGGGACCGTATGAAACTGAAAACCTTCTGTAAGGCAAAGGACACTGTAATTAGAACAAAATGGCAGCCTACATACTGGGAAAGGATTTTCACCAACCCCACATTTGACAGAGGGCTAATATTCAAAATATATAAATAACTCAAAAAATTACACACCAACAAACCAAATCATCCAAAAAAAAAATGGGGTAAAGAACTAAATCGAGAATTCAGAAAAGAGGAATATCTAAAGGTCAAGGGGCACTTGAAGTAATGCTCAACTCCTTAATCATTAGGAAAATGCAACTCAAAACAACTCTGAGATCCCATCTCACACCTGTCAAAATTGCTAAGATCAAAAACTCAAGAGATAACACATGCTGGCAAGGATGTAGAGAAAGAAGATTCCTCCATTGCTGGTGGGAATGAAACCCTGTACACTTTGGAAATCAATCTGGTGATATACTACAAAATTGGTAATAGTTATACCTCAAGACTCAGCCATACCACTCCTTGGTATATATCAAAAAATACTCTACCAAACCACAAGGACATCACCTCAACAATGTCCATAGCAGCTTTATTTGTAATAGCCAGGAACTGGAAATAACCCAGATGTCCTTCAACTGAAGTATGGATTTAAAAAAACAAAACAAAACTGTGATACACCTACACAATGGAACACTACTCAGCTATCAGAAACAAGGAAATCATGCAATTTGCTATCAAATGGATGGATATAGCAAAGCTCTTCCTAAGTGAGCTAACCAAGACCCAGAAAGATACATATGGTATGTATTCTCTTATAAGTGGATATTAACCATATAGCATAGGACAACCATCCTACAACTCACCCAAACAGACAGGAACCTAGCATAACTATCCTAGGAAAAACCTCCACCCAGCAGTGATTCATGGACCTTATTGCTTGTTAGTGGAATACCTTACCCTTGCTGAGTAGCCATATCAATCCCTAGTACAAAAGGAAGCTCTTAGCCCTCATGTAACTGATGAACTAACTGGGGGAGGGTTGTTATGTGGGGGCTTTCCTCATTTGAGGAGAAGAAGAAGACAGAGATGGGAAAGAGGGAAGGAGGGAAGGTGGGACCTTGAGGGGATGAGGGGGGACTTTGATTGAGATGTAAACTGAAAAATAAATTAATTTTAAAGAATTGAGAAGTCCTAAACATTCATATTTATTTTAAAAGCACAAGAATGAAGTAGTTTTGTTAATCATATGCTTTCCTGAAAGAGAGCTCATTGTGCTGAAGAGTTGAGTATTTAAGTTGAGAAGATTTTCCACTCCAGAGAAGTGGGATGGGAGGGATAGGGGGTAGATGGTGGGAGGATGGGACTGGGAGGGGTGGAAGGGGGGTACTGTGATGGAGATGTAACCTAAAGTAATAAATAAACATTTAAAAAATAAATATTTTTTTAAAAAAGGGATTTGCATGTGTGACTTAGTTGGAGGTAAAGTGATAAACATAGAGACAGACCCATGTTCTGAAGGAACAAGATAGTGATGAGAATTTCAAGTGTCAATGTGAAAAGGTAAATAGTATGCATTCCTATTGAAAGTCCTGGAGAGAGAGGACCCTTCCTCTTCTTCACCCCCAGGCTCACAACTCTCACTGCTTATGAATGTGCACAGCATGGCTCAAGTCTCCAGGATGCAAGTCTTAGAACAGAGCACTTTCCTTTTGAAGAAAGCTTGGTCACATTGGGACTATAGAAGGTTGTGGAAGCCCTCTGGGGAAAACTAGTCTTGGTCTATGCCCTCAAATTGGAGATTTGCTTTGTGAACTCCAGCTACAGAAGAAAACAAAACAAAACAGAAAAAAAAAATCAAGACTTTGAAAATAAACCCCTTTTGAAGCTACTTACACATTCTCCATATTCAGTCCTCAAAAGTTACCAAACCAGTGGCAAAATCCAAAAACACAATTACAGAAATTCAGCAGGTGTGTGAAGATATCTATCACAAAATACATACATGATATCATACATATGCAATATTTCAGGTCAATGTAAGGGTAAAGGACAGAATCTCCAAAGCCCACTCATTGCTTTGGTTGGTTCATTTGTTGGTCTGTTGAGATGAGGTCTCTTGTAGCCCTTCACATGCCATGCAGTTATGGCTGACCTTGAACTCACAGTGATCCGTCTGCCCCTGCCTTCCAGAGTGTTGAGATTAAAAGAATGTGCAAACTCTCCTGTCTTTCTTTCTACCCAGTCCTAACCAGAATTTCTACACTCCAAATCAGTGTTCAAATTAAGAATATGTGCAAATTTGTGTTTAAAAAACTCATGTCAAAGATTTTACTGGCAGGCCAAAAATGGCACACACTTTTAATCCCAGTACTCTGAGAGACATAGGTAGATTGATTTCTGTTAGTTCAAGGTCAGCCAGAGAAGAGAAGAGCCAACTATAACTCAAATCCAGATCTGCAAGAGTGAATCTTCAAAAATCTCCAGACAGATAGCACACACCTGAACAGCTAGAATAAAGCAATTTCTTTGTTTTTCTCCTTTTTCTTATTGCTGTTCCTTTATTATCATGTCCAATCAAAGGGAAGAAAAAATTATCCTTCTATATCATTTTTCATTGAAGTGAGTTGGAAGTTACAGCCAATGTGGTATTATATTTTTGTTTTGTTTTGTTTTTTTTTTGTTTTTGTAACAAGGGAACAAAGTAGAAAAAGCTGTAAAAAATCACTTTGAGAAAGTAACACTGCTTATCTAGCCTGAAATCCCTGTTACCTGTGAAGCTCAGGTAGGGTTCTTTTAAATTTAGGTCCACCAGGTCTTGACACATGTTCTGAAATTTGTTCTCCACCCTATACCCTGACCTCAAATAATTTTGAAATGTTCAGACAAGTTCCTACATAACCAACATTCCTCTGCAAATCCCCCAACTCTTAAAAACCCCTCCTTATCTTGCAGAGGTTTTTTTGGGGGGGTCTATATAAATCCACTGTTCACTGCTATTTTCTCAAACCATGCTTTATGGAGATAATCCTGTCTGACAGAAAATAAATCTTGCATAATTTGACCAAAGACTTTGGTTAAGGGTCCTTACTCTCATTCCATGGGATTAACATCATCAAATACATTTATCTGGATGTTCCCACACACTCACAATGTCTACCCTGGATCAGACTCTGTGGAAGTGTTGGGAATACAGAGTCATGGAGACATAGCTAGTGCCCTTCTGGGGTTCACTGCTTAGGAAAGGAAGGTGTGCTCTAGGGTAGGATAGTGGAGTAGTCCTGTTAACATATCTGTCAGATAATAAGTAAGGGAAACCCCCACTCTGTAATGGTCCATATTTCTCATCTAGGAAGCACCAATGGAGGTAATTTGACTCTCCACTCTTTGCCTAGTCCCATATGAAAGTGAAAATCATGTCCCTGATCTCTGAAGGCTCCTTTTCGAAAGCTAGGCTCACTCTTTATCCCCCTGCTGTTGACACTCACATCTCCTTGTAGATGGCAACTCAACTCCACTGTGCAACAGGGTTTAGGGTATGAAAAATAGGACTGAGAAGGACATGGCCAGTAGGGCTACAAATGTGTACTGGATGTAAGACCACCTGTCAGGACAAAGATTCCACCAGAACTGTAGATTGTCACCCATGAGCTTAGTTCATCAGAAGAATGGGCTCTTCAAGCTCTCTCACAATGAACTTAGAAGATATAAAGAAATAGGAACTCCAAAACCTCTAAGTCTTTCAGACGGAGGTTAAAATTCAGTGCATTGTCAAGGAATTTTGGAAACTGCATATTTTAAAGCTCTTTAAAGGATGATGTTAAGTCAGGCTTGGAACATACTGCCTTGGAGGTAAACACTCTTTCCCAAAGTAAGAAAACTATATAATTTAGGCTGTCTCTCGGGCTGGTTAATGAATGATCAGTTACTAAAGGGGTTTTATAGCTTAATTAGACACAATTTAAAACTATTATGGGGCTAACCAGCATACCTGTGTGTCAAGAAAGCCAAGAGAAATATGTTACCTCTTAAACTGGAAAAATGCAGGAACAGATCTCTTTTCTCACAGATTTAACAAAAACAAAGACATGTTTTCAATCTATAGTTTATACAATCTGTCACATCAGAAAAGGAGAAAAATAAATAAGTTAAGAGAAAAATCACTTGTGTTTTAGCTCAGCATAATAGCAAAGCTAGATGGAGATAAGAGTGTCAAAATATAATTTCAGAGTTAGAAATACAGCTTTCATAATATTGCAGAATAAAAACATGTCACTTAGCTAGTAGAGGATCTGGCCAGATAAAATCTGGCTTATGAGAGAATTCAAAAATACATACATATGAACATGGGTACATATGGATGGTGAAAGAAAACCTCAGGGTGATGGTTGCTGAGCTAGAAACATGACTCATGTTCACAGAGCAGTGAGCCTTCAGTATGTGGTTCTATCTTCTCTGATGTGGAGAAACATTTGTTCTCTACAGGACAAAATTCCACAATTTAATGTATAACTTCTTGTGTTAGTACCTTCCTGAGTAGTGGTTCTCATCCTGTGGGTCGCAACTCCTTTGGCGGTCACATATCAGGTATTTGCATTGCAATTCATAACAGTAGCAAGATTACAGTTACGAAGTAGCAACAAAATAATTTTATGTAAGGGGGTCACCACAACATGAGGAACTGTGTAACTGAACTTTTAAAAATTTATTAAATATTATTTATTAGTAACTATATTCACTTACTTAACTACTAACCCTACAAATGACTACAACCCCTATGACCTAATCACTAAACCTACTGATAACTATTATAACTATTTTTATAACCTTTTAGAAGGATACAGTCTCTGGGGCAGGTCCCCAGTCGTCAGGAACATAGTCTCTGTGGTAGACCCTTTAATGCACTTAGCAGTCTTTCTTCTGGAATATCTCAGACGTAGATCCATCAGGATAAATTGGCTATGGCAGTTTCACCTTAAATAAGGCTTGAGGCTTTCTTCTCTCTGGGAGACCTCAGCCATCTATCTGTAGGCCAACTTATTTCCTTTGTATCAGCAACTCTGCCACTCTGCCTCAGTCTTTAAAGTTGGCCACAGTTCCATTTAGGCCACTGTTCGGACAGATCAAACCCCTCTAGGCAAAAGCTAAGCCACAGGGTTTAGTCCTTGGCCTTTTGCTGTCTTGCTGAGGCTTTCTCTGCTCACCAGCTTCTTTCTGCCTCAGAGAGATCTTCCTAACAGTCCACCAGCACTTTCTCCATCGGAAGATACATACTACTCTTTGACCTTTTTAGCATGAGGACTCGCTAGCATTGGAGCTCTCTAGATGGGGTTCTCTAGCATGTGGCCCCTTTGGCTCCATCCACTTGTCCTTAAATAGGATCTCTCCTTGTTCCACCTGCTTCAGCTTAATTTGGGCTCTGCCCACTTAGCAGCTGAAAACAATGCCATGTCATAAAGTCTTTCCTTGTTTCACCTGGCTTCAACCTTGTTTTTTGTCCATAGGTTCCCCTCATTTCACGTGACTTTCATGTGACTTCATCCTTGTTTTTAGTCCATAAGCTAATAAGCTAATTGATCACAGCCAAGTTGATCTTCATGCCCCAGATTAAGAGACTGTATCAGAAACCTAGATATTTACTAAATCTAATTTATATTAATATAACTCCCTACAGAACTGTATTAAAGAGTCACAGCATTAGGAAGGTTGAGAACCACTGTCCTATGGGAACTTAAAAAATTTTACCCGTCAAGTACTACATGGTTTTTTTGAAGTGCTACGATTACCAGTTGTGCCAATACTCAAGAGGCTTTGGAATGGATTTTAGTCAGCTTTTTTTTTTTTTTAAGGCTTTCGTTGTTTTGCATGTCTACTCCAAAGCTAAGAAACCAAACCTTCAAAAATGATTCATACACTATTTCCATATGACTGACTAATCTATAAATGGAGGTGAATTCCTCTTTCTCCAGTGTCCTCCAGATTTCACCTTTTCCCTTTTGGTATAGTCTCACTCTGTAGCCCAAGCTGAATTAAACTCAACTGTGTAGCCCTGGCTGACCCCAAACTCATGACATTTTCACCTCGGTCTGACAGATGCTAGGATTTCAAGTCAGAGCTATCATTACTGTATACCTCCCAAATTTTCTAACATGCTTAGGCTACCAAGAAGTGGACCATTTTGATCAGCAAAGCTGGAATTCTTTCAGGCATAGACCAGGAACCAGTACAAATCTCCAGAAGGATGTTTTGCATGCCAGTTCCATTCAGGGAGTATAGTCTAATTCCATAATGGTGAGAATTTTATCAGAACTAATGAATTAGATTTATTTTCAAAAATAATCATCAAGAATACCCTTATTGCACAATAATATCATTATTGAAACTTTGGAAACAACCATTCTATCAGAAAAAAGATACTCAATAAAACTGGGAATTTTTGGTAGACATCTAAAACAGAATATCAATTTTCAAAGTTTTTATTACTGTTTTCTACTAAGAGGAGAGTTAGAGATAAATCAAAAAAAGAAATAAAAGGCTTTCTCATATTTCCATAATACAATAGATCATTAAAAACAAAGACAGTGACTCTCCAGGATGAATGACCACAATTAGTTTGCATTTATCTCTTCATTTAGTTCTGTGTCATTAATTTTTTGCTTAGCTAGATCTTTTATCTGTAGTCTACTTTCATAAATTCATGTGGGTTTTTATTTTTTGCTGCAAATACACCTAAAAATATGTGTCGCCTGGAACCCTGTAAGAGTTGTCTAGGCAATGTCAGTGTAGAACATATCTGGGTCAATTCCTTCAAATATAGTTCAAAAATACTTTGCATAGAGCTGGGAAACAAGTATAAGTACCTCAGTTTGAATATCTAGCACCTATTAAAAGAGGCATGGGATCTGGAGAGACAGCATAGCAGTTAAGAGCCTCTAAACTATCTTGCTGCTCTTCCAGACAACCAGGGTTTGGTTCCCAGAACCCATACCAGAGGTTTCACAATTGCTTGCAACTGCAGCTCCAGGAGACCCAATGGCCTCTTCTGAACTCCTCAGGCTCCGGAACACATATAACCTTTATTTACACAAATACACACATGTCCACACAAATAAGATAAGATAAATTGGCAGTGATGTACTATGTGTGCCTGTAACCTCAGTGCTGGAACCACAGCTGGGAATAGTATGGAAGAGATGGACATATAAGGTTTACTGGAATTTGATGACAAGCAAATCAGCACACCCCCCCCAAAAAAATGGTCCAAAGAGACACCTTGTGGAGTGTTATGGGGCAGAAGATTTCTGGTATCCTTCTCTGAACACCGGGCCTACATCCCAGCACATGCAGGTGCACACACTTGCATATATCACACCCACACCTACATGCACAATATCTAGCAGTTATTTCCACACAATGCTGAAACTGTTCCTGTGGAATCTTCAGTTTCCATTCTGTAGCTTGGACCAGAGCCTTAGAAACACATGAGAGGAAAGTAAATGCACCATTGATGAGAGATGAGAGAAGAGAGAGAGAGAGAGAGAGAGAGAGAGAGAGAGAGAGAGAGCCTAACCCATAAAATCACAAAGAAAGAAAATGAAATTATCTGTCCAGCCATACCACATAGCTGTTCCATTAGATATGACTATTGCTTAATCTCAAGTCTTTCATTATTAAAAACACACTAGGGATCTGGATTAATTGACTAACCCCTTGTACCTTTAACTTCATCTTGAAAATGCAAACTCAATTAATAACCTTTTAGTACACAAAAGAACCCAGTTCCTATGTACTGGAGGGGCAGTCTTTCCCTTGATGTTTATCACGTCCCTCTGGCCCAGCCATTGTGTTATACCATTTCTAAGAGATGAGCATAACAAACTTGTATGATTATAAGGTGGAACAGTAAATATTTCATTTATCTGACAAATGTCATCAACTTTTGGAGAAACCTAAAATGTAGCTAAATTTTAAGACACCTTGATACTTTCTTCCTGGATTTAGTGGCTGTCCTTGAAAAAAAATAAGGTCAAAATTATTATCAGAAGAGATATGTAACTGTTCACTTTCTTGGTCACTTGTGATTTTATTATTGGGTCACATAAAATCTTATAAACAAGAGATAAATAGACAGAGATATATAGCCATATTAGATATATTTAATTTATATAAAGTGTCCAGAGGAGGTAAATCCACAGAAGTGGGCTGGGAAGAAGCAGAATGAGGAGTGGCTGCTGCTGAGCATAATGATGAGATTCTGGTAGTAAAGGATCCTGGTACATCAGCACTCCAAATGTGCTAAACCCACTTAATCATACACCTGAAAGGGATGAATTTGATGAGATGTGAATCATATGTCAGAAGCCACTATGCCTTAGTTTCCATGCAATCAATAAGCATGTTGTGGTGGTTTGAATAAGACACGCCCTGTACTGTTGGGCAATTAAATGCTTGGGTTCCATTTGACAGCACTGTTTGTGGAGGCTCAGAATGTGTGGCCTTGTCAGAAGAAGTATATTACTAAGGCCAGACTCTGAGAGTTAAAGACTCACACCATTTTTATTTCACTCTCTCTTCTTCAGGCTTACAGTTAAAGATGTGAGCTCCCAGCTTGCTGTTTCCAGCCACCATGCCTGTTGCAATCCTCCACTATCATGGACTCTAATCCTTTGACAGTGTAAATCTAAATCAACTCTTTCTTCCATTAATTTGCCTTGGTCACAGTGTTTTGTCACAGCAATAGAAAAGTAAGTAACACATACATTTTTCTTATTTCCCTATCCAATCAATAAGTCCAATGATAATAGAGTCAAATTATGTTTGGTCAAGAATGTTTAAAGTATATGGAAGAAGAATGATTTTTCCATTGATTATTAGGATAATTTTACAGAGTTTCAGCTTCATTTTCAATGGCTGTTGGTATATGTGTGATGTGTTTGCATTTATTATATTTAATTTTATTTATTATGTGTGTATATATGTATATTTCATAAACTATTGTTCTGTATCCAAAGTTTCTCTGATCCTAATATGGAAGAAAAGGAAGTAGAATATTCAGTAGACATGGCTTTTACTTCCCCAGCTAAAGAGACATTACTTAGATTCATTAATACACCTAGTAATTCAAAATGATGTATTTATCCTTCAGAGACTTTCAAAACTGCATTATCAATTTAACATATTGTTTTACCAGTAAAATATTTTAGTTATTGTTAAAGTAACTAAAAAGAACATCTACCATGAAAAACAGTAACTAGGATGGAAACCTAAAAATGATAAAGCAAAGGCAAAGTCATTCAAACAACAATAATCCTGTTAGAATGTTTAATAATTTAAGCCATTTAAAGTCTATTCTGAAAACCAAATATATCAATAATATTAAAAATATACTTTGCTCATAAGAGGCACACTATTCATAAAAGAAAGCTAAACCAGAAGGTGCAGTGTCCAGATCTGCTATAAAGGAGACATTATTAGTAACACGGAAGTGTCAACAGAATTTAAGATACTAAGTAATAGAACATAGAGAATAAATAAGCTCCAATTAATAGTTTCAGTCACAACAAAAGTCTCATTCCTAAAATCCTATGTGAGAAATAGCAAAGGTTTGTAATACACAAAGTTTTTAAGAAAGTTAAGAATAACTAACAGTATACATATTGAGAAAGAATTTTATACACAACTCCAAGTCCATCATTGGTAATTTGAAGGACAAAATGAGAGTTAATCAATAGGGCACTGTTGTTTTACAAATGCTGAGCTTTGCAAAATACATGCTTCTCTTTCAAGTATCCATGACATATTTATAAAAATTGATTGAACAATAACTGAAAAACAAAGGATCTCAGTAAACTCTGAGAGACCCTAAAGAACACATCTACCAATGACCTCAAAATATTTAAATTAAGGGCTGAGGACTATAAAAATATTCCTATGAAGTATTATTAGTCCAATGGAAAAAGCAAGTATAATTGTTTCGATCAGGCTGTGCCCTGATTTAAGTTAGCTGATGTTGTGTAAAAGAGTAGTTTTTCAAACTTCCAAGCTTTAGAGACTTCATTTTACAAGTCTCTTTTGACTCCATTTGGAGGGCAGAGGGTAATTGTCTGCCTGAGTTGAACAAGAACACCATCTGTCTATTGCCACTTCTATGGCACAGACTGGTAAAGAAAGAGTGGCACAGACTATGAGCAGAAAGAGTGCCACTCCACGGATTTATGAGGGTAAATTGAGAATATGGGGACACACAGGCATATTAGATCTCCACCAGAATGACAAAGCCCTAAAACTTATCAAAAACATCAGAGAAAACAAATGACGCAACAGCCACATACTTTGGATGTCTGTAAAAAAGGTAACCACTTGCCACTCAGCAATTGCCACCCACACTAATCTGACTTCTGACATTCAGTATGTTCATAAAGAATTGTCAGAGAGCGAATTCTGAACTGTCTCAAGGTCTGCCTGACCCCCATTGTTGGCATGGCCTACTCAACCTCCTTTACATCCATTTGTAGCTATCACCCATATACCCACCTGTTCCAACTCTGAGCCCAGCCCTACCCTTTCAGCACATATTTGAACTTAGTTCTACATCCTTACTCTCAAGCTGACTCCACAACATAGGCAGTTTCTTTTCCAGCTGCTTTGGGTTTGTCTTCTTACCAATACAATCTCCATTTGTATTTTTACCAGCCTACAACTGAAACCTCTTAAAACTTGACACAGCATGTTCACCTATGTTTCTGTCATGGTTCAATCATGCCAGAAACAATATAATACTCAGTATTATAGAAAGTATAACAGAATATTCATTCTCTCAATTTCTGAGCCACAGCAACAGCTATACCCTGAGCTCAACTTATCAGGAAGAATTGGAGGGAGAAAGGAAAAGGGGAGGGTAAAAAATGAAGCAGTGAAGAAGAGAAATGACAATGGAAGAGACTTATGCTAAATTTAAGAAGTCATAATCATCACCTTGGACATTGTTAAATAAGTAAATGGCATCCTAAGCAAAACATAAATCAAAAATATAAATAATTTAAAATTAATAATTTAGCACAGCAATTTAAATTAATAATTTCAAATAAGCCCAAAAACTTCCTTCTCCTTAAGTAAAATAACAACTTGAAATATAGCTCGTACTAATCTAAGTCAAGAAAAAATTTCTAAGTTAAATAAAACCTGGTAAAATGTCACAGAACAAAATGTAGAATATCAACCAATTCAGTCATAGACTGCATAAGGAAGAGCCAGCCCTAATGCATCTTTTTACTCTGAACAAGGACTGAAAATCTTTAAATGCAAAACTTGTTTTGTAGAAGTCACCCCTCCCTTTTTTAAACTGATTAATATATTTGTTTATTTTACCCTCCAATCACAACCCTACTCCCTCCTTTACTCCCAGTCCCAACCTCCCATCCACTTACACCAAACCCCCACCACCTAGTATCAACCCACTCTGGCACATCAAATTGCATCAAGACTAAGTGCCTTCTCTTTCACTGAGGCAAGACAAGGCAACTGTGCTTGGAAAATGGGATCCAGAGGGAGGCAACAGCGCCCAAGTCAGAGACATTCCCTGTTCCAATTGTTAGGGGATCTACTTAAGGACCAAGCAGCCTATCAACATCATAAGTGTAGTGAGCCTAGGACCAGTCCATGCACATTCTTTGGTTGGTGGTTCAGTCTCTATGAACCCACCTGAGTCCATGTTAATTAACTATGTGGGTTTTCTTTGGTATCTTTGACCCTTACAGCTCCCTTAATCCTTCCCCTAACTCCTCCACAAGATTCCCTGAGTAGTATCCATTTGTCAGTTGAGGGACATCTGTGTTGTTTCCAGTTTCTAGCTATTACAAATAAAGTTCCTATGAAAATAGTTGAGGAGATGTCCTTGTGGTTTGGTGAGGAACAGTTTGGATGTATATCCAGGAGTGGTATGGCTGGGCCTTGAGGTAGAGCTATTCCAAGTTTTCTAAGATATCTCCAGACTGATTTCCATAGTAGTTGTACAAGTTTTCACTACTTAGCCAAGAGAAACAAGGAAATCATGCAATTTTCTGCCAAATGGATGCATATAGAAAAGCTCATCCTGAGTGAACTAACCCAGACCCAGAGACATACACATGGCATATATTCACTTATAACTGGATTTTAGACATATAGTACAGGATAACTATCCTAAAACCAACAGACAGAAAGGAACAGGAACATAGACTTTGTTACCTGTTAGCAGGACACTTTGCCCAAGTGGTGCTACTATGTAGGCCCCCAGTGCAAGAGGAAGCTCTTAGCCCTCATAGGACTGCTGAGCTGAAGGGGGCTGATATGCAGGGGCGCCCCACACCAGAGGAGTGGGATAGGTTGGAGAAGGGGGAGACAGTGGGAGGGTGAGACTGGGAGGGGTGGAGTGGGGGGACTATGATGGAGATGTAACTTGAAGTAATAAATAAACATAAAAAGAAGACTCCCTAATATTTGGCTGTAGATCTCTGAATTTGTTTCCATTATCTGTTGGATAAAGCCTCTCAGATAAGTTATGTTAGGTTCCTGTCTGCAAGGACAGCAGAGTGTCATTAATAGTGTCCCATCTGGTAGGTCTCAAGGTGGGCCGGTCATTGGTTGACCATTCCTTCAATCTTTGTTCCATCTTTCATCCCTTCACATCTTGTAGACAAGACAAATTGTGGGTCACAGGTTTTGTGAGTGGTGTGGTGTCCCCCTATCTGGGGGTCACTGGAAGTCCTGCCTGGCTATCAGGTGTGGTCACTTCTATCTCAGTATTGCCCACTGCTAGGAGTCTCAGCTACTCTCAGCTAGTCACCACTATATCCTCCTAGGAGCCTCCCCCATCCCAAGTCCCCAGCTTGTCCCAGAGATGTCCTAACATCAATTTCCCTTCTCTCAAGAATCCATCTCACCCCTCCATCCCACTCCCCCCACACCTGATTATTGCCCCTCCCCATTCCCTCTTTAATCCAGTTCTGTCTCTCTTTCCACTTCTGATGTCTATTTTATTTTCCCTACTTAGTAGGATTCAAGCATCCTCTCTTGATCCCTCTTTGTTACTTAGCTTCTTCGGGTCTGTGGATTGTAGCATGGTTATCCTGTACTGAATGGCTAAGACATCTTCCCTTTTTTAGAATATTAAAGAAGAAATTTTTACCAAATATGTTTTATCAACAAAGATGATTCCTGGCTTTTTCTAATATACTTTGAAATTAAGAAGCGTTTTGATTGCTGTGGTTATCAATACTGTGGAGTCTTTAGGAAGATCCTTGGCCAAGAACATTATTTGGCTAGGTAAGATTCTGCCTTGTTTATCTTTGAGAAAATAAATTATGATGAATAATTTATAAAGGCTTTTCTTTCCTTCTAATTTCCTTCTTTCTTTCTTCTTTCCTACTTTCTTTCTTTTTGCATAATGCATCTTTGATATTTACCAAAGAAGATCTTTTCAGAAAATAAATTTAATGAAAAGCTAAGTAGTCACCAGTCACAGAAAGGAAGTATTTGGAGATAAAGATTGCAAGCTGTCTCTGAAAACAAGCCACAATAGAAAGTCAAAGGATGGGATCTGCTGCCATCAAGAACAGATACCCCAGTGGTCACTTCTATCAACTGTCATCATTTAAGCAAATCAACACAGTTTCTAAAATTTGTTCTGTTTGTTTATTTGGTTGGTTGGTTGGTTGGTTGGTTGGATTGGGCTTGGGTTTTTTTTTTTTATTTAACAATTTCGAACTTATTAATTATTTTTGACACTTTCATATATATGTGTGTGTGTATGTGTGTGTGTGTGTGTTTGTAAAGTATTTTGATCATATTCATGCTCATTACTCGCTCTTATCTTATCATCCTCACTGGACACTTTCTTCTTCCTAAGCCCCCTCTGCTACAGTTTTACGCTGCTGCTGTGATAAAACTTTCAGAAAAAAAAGGACTTATTTCATTTTAAACTTTTAGGTCATGTCCCATCATTGATGGATCTCAGGACAGGAAGCTAAAGGAAGGCCTGCTTGCTATTCCTGAGCAGAGAACTCACTCATGTCCAAGGAAGTGCAGCTTGATGGTTCATTCTCAAGTTTATACTTATGTAGAACTTTTTTCAGTACTACTTGCCCAAGGAATAGTGCTGTTCAACATGGGCTTAACCATCCTATATCAATTAACAATCATTACAATCCACAACAGACATGCCCAAAGGCCAATATGATCTGGGCAATCTCTCCAGTAGTAATTTCCTTCTCAGGTACCTTTAGACTGTGTCCAATTGATGACTAAATATAACTATGAGAACTAGTTATCTACTTTTTTTCAAGGAACCATTGAGTTTCATTAGGGCTTTCTGCCTGAATATCAGTGGGAGTTTATTTACTGGAGCATCTGCAACTTACCAAAGACTAAAATACTGAAGAAAAATGGGTTCTCCTTCCCAGGAGCAATTAAACTAATAGGTCCCTGGGAAGGGGTAGAGCCTCGTGAAATCTTCTCCCAACATCATGGGATATTGATAGCCTGATTTTGAGTAGGTCTTGTGCAAACAACCACAACTTCTCTGATTCTTGACTGCAATGGACATGGTGTGTCCATAAGAAGCATTTCTCAGAAGTTCTCCTCATCTACTGGAATCTTAAGCTTTTTTCCCCCTCTTCTACCATGCTTTCTGAACCTTCAAGCAAGTGATACAGATATCTCATTTAGGGATGGACACTCAACAATGACTTATTTTTCGCATTTTGATTATTTATGAACTGTTGCTCACTATAAAAGGAAGCTTATCTGGCCAAGGCTGAGCACAGTATCAATCTATTGGTATAAAGATAAATATTTAGAAGGCAAATTGACAACATGTCCATTTAACAAAACAACAGTAGTTGGTCCTCTACACACATACCATTTGGTCCATTAATCATGCCACAAATTCTTTACTCCACTCAAACCTTAAATCCAATCAGAAAACCATTGGATACACAGAAAAGTCATCCCACTATCGAACCTGTGATGACAGGGATTTTGTTTTGTTTTATTTTGGTTTGGGGTTTTTTGTTTTTGTTTGTTTTTGTTTTGTTTGGCAACTCATCACAAACTACAGTTATCTGGAAAGAGAAACGTAAACTGAGAAAATGCCCTATCAGATTGACTTGTAGTCAACTCTATAAGGCATTTTCTTCATTAATGATTTATCTAGGAGTTCCAGGCCCAATAGCAGTGGTGTCACTGCTGGGCCAATAGTCCTGTATTCCATTAGAAAGCAAGCTGAGCAAGTCATTGGGGGAACAATACAATAAGTAGCATTCCTCCATAGTCTATTTCAGTTCATGCATCCAGGTTCCTGCACTGTTTGACTTCCTGCCTTGGCTACTCTTAGTGAAGGACTGTGATTAAGACAGATAAGCCAAATAAACCCTTTCCTCCACAAGTTGACTTTGCTCATGATGTTTACTACAGCAATAGAAAGCAGATTAAGGGGGGATCCAAGATGGTGGCAGCCAGCGCGGACGTATTTTGATTTCAGGGTCAACAGTCACAAGGCGGCAAGTGTTGCAGGACGCTGTACAAAGGGCACGACCCCTTCTAAATCTCACCCAGCTACACAGGGACCACGGAAAATGCCTGGGCAGGATGTCCCTTCCAACTCTCGGACACGCTAGGAAGCCTCTGGACCCAGAAATCGGGATAACCCATCACCCCAAAAGGAGAAATCCCCGGTAAATTCCAACCAAATCCCAGCCAGCAGATTCAGAAACCATGCAGAGATAATCCCCACCCTGCTGGGCACTCCCAGGTCTCACACAGATGATCCAATTATCTGGGAAAGGTTGTGACCCTTGGAAGTGAAGTAGCTCCTCTGAAAAGCGCCCTCAGATCCCAGTCTGTGACGTCACTGACCAGCTTCCAAGCCTCGGGAGTGGCAAGGCTATTGGAGCTGAACTGCAGATTTTCCCCCTACAGGAACCAACCTTGGGCAAACTGTGAGATATTTGAAACTGTCCCATATTGAACTTTTGTGCTAGTAAGAGCCCTTCCGGCTGGGAATCAGAGCTTACTTGCGCACAGCTCTGCCACCTGAATTAATTAGGTCCCCACCTGGGAGGCGGGACTGAATGACTCACCTTGTAGGGGTGGAGTAAGGCAACTCCTACACCACAGTGCCCCCTTTGGACCCAAGTCCAGAAGAGAGCAAAAAAAAAAAAAATCCACATGGCCAGAGGCCAGAGACAAAAAAAAAAAAAAAAAAACAACAACAACAAAAAACAGAGCAAAATATCTCCAACAAAAGAAAGCAACGCTATTGCTTCCAGCCTGAACCACTTCACCACAACTGAAATACATGAAAACGATGACAATTCTACATTATGGAAAGTGATAAAGTCCCTTCAAGAAGAACTTAAAACTATGAAGGAATTCAAAGAAGCCACAATTCTACAAGTCAAAACAACGAATAACATCATTAAAGAGCTCCAAGCCAAGGTGACCCAGCTTGAACAGGAAAAGGATAAAGCAATGAAAGATCTCCAGACAAAAACAAGCAAACTGGAGGAGGAAATGTACAAAACAAACACTACCATTCAAGACATGAAAATAGAAATGGAAACAATGAAGAAAACACAGTCAGAGTTAAAAGAGGAAATGGAGAATCAAGAGAAGAGAATAGGAACTACGGATGTGAGTATGAAAAATAGGATGCAAGAGATGGAAGACAGGATCTCAGGCATGGAAGATTCGATGGAAGAAATCAGTACAACATCCAAAGAAAATGAGAAGGCTAAAAAAATCTCTCACCCACAACATCCAAGAAATCAAGGACGCAAGGAAAAGATGGAACCTAAGAATTATAGGCATAGAGGAAAGAGAAGACTCCCGACTGCATGGTCCAGGAAATATCTTCAACAAAATCATAGAAGAAAACTTCCCAAACCTAAAGAAAGAGATGCCAGTAAAAATCTAAGAGGCTTACAGAACACCAAACAGATTAGATCAGAAAAGAAACTCCTCTCGCCACATAATAATAGAAACTCCAAATGTAGAGAACAAAGAAAGGATATTAAAAGCTGTAAGAGAAAAAGGCCAAGTCACATACAATGGCAGACCCATCAGAATCACACCTGACTTCTCGTCAGAAACTTTAAAAGCTAGAAGGGCCTGGATGGATATCCTACAAGCCCTGAGAGAACATAGGTGCCCAGCCAGACTACTATACCCAGAAAAACTCTCTATCAACCTAGAAGGAGAAAACAAGATATTACATGACAAAATCAAATTCAAACAATATCTCCCCACAAACCCAGCCCTACAGAAGATCCTAGAAGGAAAATTCCAACACAGAGAAGATAACTACACCCAAGAAAACAGAGGAAATAGAAACCTCCACAGCAACTAAACAAAAGAGAAACACAAGACAGCCAGCTATACCAAAATAATGGGAAATAACAACCCCTGGTCACTAATATCCATCAACATCAATGGACTCAACTCGCCAATAAAAAGACACAGACTTACAGACTGGATCCATAAACAAGACCCATCTTTTTGCTGTATACAAGAAACACATCTCACTATTGAAGATAAACAGTACCTCAGAGTAAAGGGCTGGGAAAAGGTCTTCCAAGCAAATGGACCCAGGAAACAAGATGGAGTAGCCACCCTAATATCAAACAAAATAGACTTCCAATTGAAGTTAATAAAAAAAAGACAGAGAAGGGCATTACATACTCATTAAAGGAAATATACACCAAGAGGTCATCTCAATATTGAACATCTATGCCCCAAATACAAAGGCACCTACATTTATAAAAGAAACGCTTCTAAAACTTAAATCGCACATCGATCCAAACACTTTAATAGTGGGAGACTTCAACCCCCCCTTTCACAACAATGGACAGTCATCAAGACAGAAGCCAAACAGAGAAATAGTGAGTCTAACAGAGATCATGAACCTAATGGACCTAACAGATATCTACAGAACCTTTCACCCAAACACAAAAGAATACACCTTCTTCTCAGCACCTCACGGAACCTTCTCCAAAATCGACCATATAGTTGGACACAAAGATAGCCTCAACAGATACAAGAAAATTGAAATAACCCCTTATATCTTATCAGACCACCACGGAATAAAGCTGGACTTCAATAGCAAAAGATTCAACAGAAAGTCTACACTCACATGGAAATTGAACAACTCTTTACTAGAGGACCACTGGGTCAGGGAAGAAATAAAGAAGGAAATCAAAGACTTCTTAAAATCCAACAAAAATGAAGACACAACATACCCAAACCTATGGGACACAATGAAAGCTGTGCTACAAGGAAAGGTCATAGAACTAAGTGCCTTCAAAAAGAAAATTGTGACAGCTCATATTAGCGAATTAACAGCTAAACTGGGTGAATTGGAAAAACAAGAAGCAAACACTCCAAAGAGGAGCAGAAGGCAGGAGATCATCAAACTTAGGGCTGAAATCAACAACTTAGAAACAAAAAGAACTATACAAAGAATCAATGAAAGCAAGAGTTGGTTCTTCGAGAAAATCAACAAAATAGACAGGCCCTTAGCCAAATTAACTAAAAGACAGAGGGAGAAAACACAAATCAACAAAATCAGAAATGAAAAGGGAGAAATAACAACAGACATTGAGGAAATCCACAGAATATTTGGATCCTACTTTAAAAATCTATACTCCACCAAATTTGAAAACTTAAGTGAGATGGACAATTTTCTTGATAGATTCCACCTACTGAAGCTAAATCAATATCAGATAAACAGATTAAACAGCCCTATAACCCATAAGGAAATAGAAACAGTCATTAAAAATCTCCCAACCAAAAAAAGCCCAGGGCCAGATGGCTTTAGCAAGGAATTCTACCGGACCTTCAAAGAGGAGCTAACACCAATAATTTTCAAACTCTTTCACCAAATAGAATCTGAAAGAACATTGCCAAACTCATTCTACGAGGCCAAAATCACCCTGATTCCGAAACCACACAAAGACCCAACAAAGAAAGAGAACTTCAGATTAATCTCCCTCATGAACATAGATGCAAAAATACTTAATAAAATACTAGCAAACCGAATTCAAGAACACATCAAAAGTATCATACACCATGATCAAGTAGGCTTCATCCCAGGGATGCAGGGATGGTTCAACATACGAAAATCTATCAACGTCATTCACCATATAAACAAGATGAAAGAAAAAAACCACATGATAATCTCGCTAGATGCAGAAAAAGCATTTGACAAAATCCAACACCCCTTCATGCTAATAGTTCTGGAGAGAATGGGCATACAAGGGCCGTACCTAGAAATAATAAAGGCAATATACAGCCGGCCAGTGGCCAACATAAAAATAAATGGAGAGAAACTTGAAGCATTTCCTCTAAACTCAGGGACAAGACAAGGATGTCCACTTTCACCATATCTCTTCAATATAGTACTTGATGTTCTTGCTAGAGCAATAAGAAAACTAAAAGACATCAAGGGGATAAACATCGGAAACGAAGAAGTCACATTATCCCTATTTGCAGATGATATGATAGTATACATAAGCGACCCTAAAAATTACACCAGAGAACTCTTACAGCTGATAAACACCTTCAGCAAAGTGGCTGGATACAAAATTAATTCAAAAAAATCAGAAGCCCTTCTTTATACAACAAGCAAATGGGCTGAGAAAGAAATAAGGGAAACAACCCCCTTCACAATAGCCACAAACAATATAAAATACCTGGGGGTAACTCTAACCAAGCAAGTAAAGGACCTATATAACAAGAACTTCAAGCCCCTGAAGAAAGAAATGGAAGAGGCCTTTAGAAGATGGAAAGATCTCCCATGCTCATGGATAGGCAGGATCAACATAATAAAAATGGCTATTCTACCAAAAGCAATATATAGATTCAATGCAATTCCTATCAAAATACCAACACAATTTTTTATAGACTTGGAAAGAGCTAGTCTCAATTTCATATGGAACAACAAAAAGCCCAGAATAGCTAAATCAATCCTGTACAATAAAAAAACATCTGGAGGTATTATCATCCCAGATTTCAAGCTGTACTACAGAACAATAGTTGTAAAAACAGCATGGTATTGGTATAGAAACAGACCAGTAGATCAATGGAATCGAATTGAAGATCCAGAAATAGACCCACATACTATGGCCACCTAATTTTTGACAAAGAAGCCAAAACGGCACAATGGAAGAAGGACAGCATCTTCAACAAATGGTGCTGGTCCAACTGGATGTCCATTTGTAAAAGAATGAAGTTAGACCCATACTTATCACCTTGTACAAAACTTAAGTCCAAGTGGATCAAAGACCTTAACATAAGGCCGGTCACACTAAATCTACTAGAAGAAAAAGTAGGAGAAACCCTCGAACTAATTGGCACAGATGACAACTTCCTGAACAGAACACCAACAGCTCAGGACCTGAGATCAACAATCAATAAATGTGACCTCATGAAACTGAAAAGCTTCTGTAAGGCAAAGGAGACTGTCATTCGAACAAAACGGCAGCCTACAGACTGGGAGAAAATCTTCACCAACCCCACATCTGACAGAAGGCTAATATCCAAAATCTACAAAGAACTCAAGAAATTAAATGCCAAGAAACCAAATAATCCAATCAAAAAAATGGGGGACAGAACTAAATAGAGAATTCTCAAAGGAGGAATCCCTAATGGCTGAGAGACACTTGAAGAAATGCTCAACATCCTTAATCATCAGAGAAATGCAACTCAAGACGACTCTGAGATTCCATCTCACACCTGTCAGAGTGGCTAGGATCAAAAACTCAAATGACAGCACATGCTGGTGAGGGTGTGGAGAAAGGGGTACCCTACTCCATTGCTGGTGGGAATGCAGGCTTGTGCAACCACTATGGAGGTCAGTCTGGCGATATCTTAGAAAACTTGGAATAGCTCTGCCTCAGGACCCAGCCATACCACTTCTGGGTATACACCCAAATGTCTCTTCATGGAATCATAAGGAAGTTTCCTCATCTATGTTCATAGCAGCCTTATTTGTAATAGCTAGAAACTGGAAACAACCCAGATGTCCCTCAACCAAAGAATGGGTTAAAAAACTGTGGTACATCTACACAATGGAATATTATTCAGCTATCAGGAACAATGAAATTATGCAATTTGCAGCCAAATGGATGGAACTAGAAAAGCTCATCCTGAGTGAACTAACCCAGACTCAGAAGGACATATATGGCATCTATTCACTTACAGTAGGATTTTAGCTATATAGTAGAAGGTATCAATACTACAACTTACACACCAAAGGGAACATGGACATAGACTTTTTATTTTTAATTTTTATTTTTTATATATTAGTTATTTTTTTCTATTTTTTAGTCTTTTTTATCTATTGTATGCTTATTGATTTGTTTGTTTAGTAGTTCTCTCTCCCAGGCAATGAGACACTTTTCACTGATGGTACTGCTTCGTAGATCCCCAATAAATGAAGAGGCTCTTGGCCCTCATACGACCTCTCAACTGAGATGAGGGACTGTTATATAAGGACACCCCACCCCAGAGAAATGGGATGGAAGGGTTAGGAGGTAAAGAAAAAAAATGAAATGTGATGTTTCGGCCTTTTACTACTGTCATTAACTGTTTAGGATAATTAAGAAATGCAAACTAATGGTTATGCAAGCCGGTCATTCTATTAGGTACTATGACAGCCTATTATAGTTACTTGCTAAGCTAATCAGAAATAAACCTGCTAAGAGACAAGCAACATCTGCTTACACTAATATAAGAGATAGATAGGGCCTCTTCAAAAACCTCAAGAGATCTGCAGAATATGGCATTCAAAGATGTTTTCGTAACTTTAGATTTTTTTATATCAAGACATATCAACTCCTGACAGCACCCCCTATTCTCCTCCAAGTAGAAGATGAGCATCGAAGAATCTCCAGTGGGAGATGATTGAATTAGTCACCAGCCTGTCTCTTGGTAGGAAAAGCCCCTTGTAGGGCTTTTCTGTCCAACTGTAGACAGAATGCTGTCCAAAAAGGACAAAACCTGGAAGCAGGTAAGTTGACAGCCTAGCTCTGCCAAGACAGGGTAGGTAAGTCCTTCATAACCCCTGCTCTACAATCAATGTCTGTCAGAGAAGCGGGGCCAGACGACTGAAGAGCGATGCTGTAATGTATGGAGAGAAAATAGGAACTGTCCAGGCGGCCACTGGTATGTTATTTCTTAGTTTGGGAAGCTTCAGACCCTGTACTTCCTATAAAATCAGATATATTTATCCCTCTCAGGTCTCTGAGGTGATTGAAGAACAGATAGATAGAGTCTCATAATTAAATTTTGAGTTGTTTAGGAGTCAAGAGAGTGTTATACATCTAAGAAGATACTTTTAAAATTGTGTTGCAGTTAGTATGAATGTTGAGTCAGATATAGAACTTTAATCTCATGGAGATGGTCAGATAGTAGAATGTTAAAGTCAGGTACCAAATACATATGGACTGGTCATTGGGAATATATGTTAAGCCATATAACCCTCATAACTGTGGCCTAATTACCTCTGTTGTACTGTATTGTATTTATTATTATAAGAGAAAGAGCCATTTTTGGACTGATAGGGAAACTGTAGGGGGAAATAAGATATACCTTAAACTTAAAAGAAAAAAAAAAGGGAAGAGGATGGGGGGTTGAGGGTGGGAGGGTGGGACTGGAGAGGGAATAGGGAGGGGACTGCGATTGAGATGTAACTTGAAGAAATAAACAATAAAGGAAAAAAAAGAAAGCAGATTAAGACAGTAACATTGGGCACATCTTCTCTGGAGGATCAGTGTTTTAGTATATAAAGTCCCCCTCTGGGCAAAACCTCTGATGATTTTTCTTTACCAGTAATAACACCTTTACATACTATGAAAGATAACCAACAAGGAGGAAGCTTTTAGCTCACTTCCAGACTTATTTCTCAATGTCCCAAACTAAAGTATGCAGTGTCTTCAGTAACAGGGTCTTGCTATCCAGTTCTGGTAAACAAGAAAAAGTATTGAAAATAGTTTGATTCTTAAGCACCTTTATCAACATTCAGTTGAGACTAGAAATTAGAAACATTCAGTCCTTAGGAATTTTGTATTTGACAGCTTGCATTATCTTTAATTTCTAATGGTAATGGTAAGACTGATTCTAAAGTGAGCTCATTTCTAGACACTGGCTTCAGTGAGAGGAACATCATTAGTATCACACCAGCATCTACTACAGAGATCATAAATAAGTCAGTCCTGCTTTTTTGATATAGCAACCACTACCCACATGTACCTGTATAGATTTAAATTTGAATTAACTCAAACTTTCAAGTCAAAATTCAATTCCTTATATTCACCACACTTCAAATGCTCAGTAGCAAATATCAAACATTTCCATCATGAAAGAAAATTGCATTGGTACTATGATTCAAAAACAGAAAGGAAGGCATGCCTGTGTTCTCCATGTCCCCAAGTCTTTTGTGATCCCAGGAGCTTACCTTTTCTTCTGACACCTAGAACCACAAAGATGATGGTAATGCTAATATCCAAAATAATGTTTCAGGGACCAGCCCATCATCACCAGAAATGATGAACATTGTTTCATGTCTTTTGTCTTAAATAATATGCTTTTTTGTAAAATTAAATGCTTCTTTACTTAAAAAATTAATAAATAAAAATCATATGTATTTATACAATATCATATAATGTTTAGATACATGTATGCATTATGTGATAATGAAATCAAGAAAATTAACATATCCATCAAGTCAAGAAATATTTATCATTGCTTTATGGAGAGAAAATTCAAAATTCTTTATCTTAGCTTAGTGAGAGGTTTTTGGCTTTTTTTTTTTTTTTGAGACAGGATCTCTCATAGTTGGCCTCTGACTTATTATGTAGCCAAGGATAATCTTGAACTCCTGACTTTTCTGCTTCCTCCCAAAGGCTAGGATTACAGGAGTTGAACACAATTTCCATCTATATTTCCTCATTATCATCTATAGTTTCTACACTATGCAAAAGAATGTTGATCTAACTGTACCCTTTCTAACTGAAACCTCACTGTAACCTAGAACCTGTTGAACTATCTTTCCTCAACCCTCCCTCTTTCTCCACCATCATTTATCAGTTTCTACTGGAAATTTGTACCATATCAGCTTTTATTGTGAGCCCCTATTTAAGTGTAACCATTCATCGTTCATCTGGGTCCTGTTTGTTAAATGAAGCATAGAGTCTACCAGGCCCAGCTCATTTCTGCAATTGAGCAAGCAGACCTTGGTCCACACCCAGGCTCATGGTCTTCTACTGCCAGACTGTTTTCAACATCGTATACCTTTTCTATTTTACCCATCTTTCAAAGGCCAATTCAGGGTTTGTCACTGTGTCCTTCTTAGCCTCTGTCCCCATTGTGTCCTCTCTTCCAAAGTGCTATAGTACTTATAATATTGCAAATGCAACATACTCTATATCTCTAAAAGGTAACAGAATTTGCTAATGGTGAATTATATTCTGCTTCTTCATTCTTGTTCTTATTTAATCTTTCTTTAAACTGACATGTGAAATTCTTCCATCAAGATGGGAACATTGATTTCCCCCATCCCCACTGGGGTGGGGGGAGATTTTCAATATATTACTCTTGGGAAAAAGACATCACTAACTTAAATACAAAAGTCACCATAACGTGTATCATGGAAGTTTTCTACACTTCCTATTACTCACTGAGGTTTTCTGTGGTGAGGGTCACTGTCCTGGTCGTACTACAACCCCACCCCCAACCACAGTGGAAACCACAATTCTAACTCTGTCTCCATTCTCCAAAATTGAGCTCAAGGAAGAATTTCTCAGATACTTTTTGCTTGATATGAAGCAATTTCTCCTTTTTGCTTTGAAAACCTACAATCCTTTCATTAAATCACATTCCCTTCATAGAGATTATTTTTTTACACTGAATTTCTTCAATTTCCAAACCTCAGTGGTTTATCGCACTGTGAAGGCATAAACTTTGTAAATAGACAATATCACTTAGGTTTCTTGGAAAATTGTGATCTCTTCCCATCTCGTCTCTCTCACTACCAGAATTCTACACAATATCTCTCTTCAATTTAAATAAGTGACAAACGGATAAAGTTACTCTGGGATGCATGTGATGCATCTCTGGGTTCCTGAACACCTTTCTCCTGCTTTTCCTGATACTACAATATCAATTACAGACATGGGCAGAAACTTCTACCTCCAAAGACAGCCCACCAGGCACAAGTCTACTACATGAGAATGATTAATTTAAGGAAATGAAGAAAAAACAATGTAAGGCCAAGACAGTAAAATGAGAGAGCTTTCTGAAATTTTGAGGTCCTGATGAAGGATTTTAAAAAGAGTACAGTATTTTAACAGTGTTCCAGATGATTTCATCTATAAAGTCCATGTTCAAGACCCATACACTTTTGTTAAAAAGGAATATATATATATTTGTCTCAGGCTATACCCATAGCTAGCCTGGGCTTCATGTGGCCTCAGGTTGAACGTGTTTGCCAGGGAAGCTTGGATTTGTTTGAGTTTGGCTGCTTTTGCTGAAGCAGAATTAAGATAGGAAGAGCTTAACTAGAATTCAAGTCAAGGGCAAAGGTGATACAGTTATTGGATATCCAGCAACACAGGAGAAGAACCAAATGGATCTTGGTGAGTCACAAGCAAGAAATCTGTGGCAATGGTCCATGAGGATTTCCTTCTTAGCTACCTCCTTCTTTCCCTGCATTCCTCCCCCTTTATTTTCTTCTTTTATTCATGAGTATCCAACCAGGGGCTTTGTGCATGCTAGGCAATCACTCTACTATAGCTCTTCTTAGTGGAATCTTTAGCTGCCATGTGATCTGGGAGGAAATGGTGCTTCCTGATGACTTCCACTACATCTGTTCTCCCTGCTCCAGTATGCCTGAGACAGTACTCACTCCTTAACTGTGCACATCTTTTATTCCTTAGGTAGATAACCTTTGCTCCATGTTATTGGTGTTAGGCACTCTGAATAGTACCTAACACCATTTATTTATTTTTTTAATTCTCAGCGCATTATTTAAGGTGGGTACTAGTCTTGCTCACATTGGTTTAAAGGGAAAATTTGAGTTCATAGTTGTTGAGTGACTTGCCTATGGTGGCACAGCAAAAAGATCATCTGGAATTTATATCTGCCATCTGTCCTCATTGTCACTCACCAGCCAAAGGCAGTGCCAGCTAAACTGTCAGTATAGCACTGGGAACAGAGGTAAAATGTGAGGAGGTAAAGAAGTGTTGTTAAAGTCCTATATGAATTTTTTTTCATACATAAATTGTCAGTAAGGATATTCTGAAATTGTCAACCTTTGGATAATTTTAGACATGATGTAAAAACCTCCCAGATTAGCTCATAGGGTCCTCTGACCTTCTTCCTAGGGCATCTGGGTCATAGGTAATAAAAATCAGGCTACATCAAGGAAGCCAAGAGGGGTCAGGCCCCATGAAGGTGCTGAAGAGACTCATGGAAGCAAAACATGTGTTGTGTAATTCCTCATTCTCATAGTTTCAGAGTGGAGCTTTTTTGTCTGTCAGCTTTACAGCCCAGGAGAGAAAAGGAGTTCTGAAAGGTGAAGTTTTGTATCCCAGTCACTGCCTGGTTTTCCAGAATGGTGATATAAGTCATTTCCACTGCAATGGTGGGGCATGCTACACAGACCTCTCAAGGTGCTGTTTAGTAATGTCTGTACCCTTACTGGTTGGGGATTCATCTTTCGTTTCTCTGTTTTTAGTTTGTTAGTGCAGTGACAGCTCGCTTTGAATTCTTAAAATCCAGTGCTTTTATTAGGGTGACTACTTGTCCCTTAATTCTGCTCACCCCCAGGCCTCTCATCATTTAATAGTACGGATCCTATACACTCTAGGGAATATGCTTAAACTTGGGGCTCCTAAAAACTCCAGGGTCCCAGAGTTCCACTCTGCATGAATGGTCCACAGCAGCCTCTCCAAGGCCTAAATGCAAACACAAAAAAGCATCCAATTTTTCTGGGATGATACCAGGCTCTCAGAGTAGCTTGTACAATTTAAATGTAAGAAAAAAGAAAGGGCTCAAAACCAGCAACTTTTGGCTAGGACCAGAATTCTTCAGGGAGGAGCATTACAATCAGAATTCCTTTTAGTCTCACCCAGAAAACCAATGAGAAATGGTTAGAAAACTACTGTGGAAACTTCTTTTTCAGAGGGAGAATTATTTTGTTCTCTCTATGCTTCTCCAAACACCTAAAGTTCCTGATGTTTCTGTTCATGTGTGTACCTTTGACAAATCAACTTATGGTTTTCGTCCATCTGCTTTCTATGCTGAGGAAAAACTGAAGGACACTTCTGTGAGAGTGTTGCCTGCCGGCAAACCTTGCTGAGCTGTGAACCTGGGTCCTTGGGAAGTCCTGCCTGCTCATATTTACACACATGCTGATGTTAATGTGGAGTAGCATAACAGAGAAGCCTTAGGATGTTAGCTGCTTATGATGAAGGATGCCAAGTGTGTGATGTCCTTTGAAGTGATGAAAGGACGTGAAGATATTATCAAGAACTATAGTTGCTTTAGACTTTCAAGAAGAGATAGAAGGATTCATGGTCCTCCTTATTAATAAGATTCCTCAAAAGTAGAGATCAATTAAAATGATACAGGAATGTTGGTGTGTCTTTGAGAATGTTAACTCTCTTAAGGAGTTGCAGCATTGAAAACTTAGTGCAACCAGAAACTCTCCAAGCCAGTGCTCTTGAGTTCTTATATTGCATAACTGAAGGCTGAAACTAATGGACCACAGAGGGTAGGTTTTAGATAAGAGTTTATTATACATTCTTAGGTGGAAGCTTAAGAGGGAAGAAGAGACCCATATGGTTCTGCATGGAGGTCAGCCATGTGACAGAGAGCAGCCACTTGGCAGAAAAAGTAAGGGACTCAAGATCCAAAAGTACCTCATGGTGGCTCATAGGGACTGTGATAAGAGGTAGGAATTCTGGGAATGAAAAGTACATCACCCTACTTTCTCTTCTATTAGATTTAGTGGCTCTGGTTTTATGTTAAGGTCTTTGGTCCATTTGGACTTAAGTTTTGTGCAGGGTGATAAATATGGGTCTATTTGCATTCTTTTACATGTTGACATCCAGTTAAACCAACACCATTTGTTGAAGATGTTTTCCTTTTTCCATTGTAGGGTTTTGGATTCTTTGTCAAAAATTAAGTAATCATAGATGTGTGGGTTTATTTAAGGGTCTTCAATTCGATTTCATTGGTCAACTGGTCTGTTTCTATACCAGTACCATGCTGTCTTTATCACTATTGCGCTGTAGTATAGCTTAAAATCTGGGATGGTGAGACCTCCAGATGATTTTTTATTATACAGGATTGATTTAGCTATTCTGAGTTTTTTGTTACTCCATATGAAGTTGAGAATTGTTCTTTCAAGGAATGTAAAGAATTGTGTTGGTATTTTGATAGGAATTGCATTGAATCTCTATATTGCTTTCAGCAGGATGGCTATTTTTATTTTGTGGATCCTACCTATCCATGAGCATGGGAGATCTTTCCAGCTTGTGATATCCTCTTCAATTTCTCTCTTCAAGAACTTGAAGTTCTTGCTGACCAGGTCTTTCACTTGCTTGGTTAGAGTTCACCCCAGATATTTTATATTGTTTGTGGCTATTGTGATGGGTGTTGCTTCCCTGATTTTTTTCTTGGCCCATTTATCTTTTGTATAAAGAAGAGCTACAGATTTTTTTGAATTAATTTTGTATCCAGCCACCTTGCTGAAGGTTTATCAGTTTTAGGAGTTCTTTGGTGAACGTGGAGAAATTCTTTGAATGCATTGGCATAGGTAACTTCCTGAACATAACACCAATAGCTCATGCTGTAAGGCCAATGATCAATAAATGGGACCTCATGAAACTGAAAGGCAAAGGACACTTTCATTAGAACAAAATAACAACCTACAGATTGGGAAAAGATCTTTACCAACTCCACAGCTGACACAGAGCTAATATCCAAAATTTATAAAGAACTCATGAAATTAAACACCAAGAAAGCGAATAATCCAATCAAAAAATGGGAAACAGAGCTAAACTGAGAATTCACAAAAGGGGAATCTCTAATGGCTGAGAGACACTTGAAGAAATGCTCAACATCCTTAATCATCAGGTAAGTGCAACTCAAGATGACTCTGAGATTCCATCTCACACCTCTCAGAATGACTAAGATCAAAAATGTAAAAGACAGTACATGCTGGCGAGGTTATGGAGAAAGGGGAACACACCTTCATTGCTGGTTGGAGTGCAAACTTGTACAACCACTATGGAAATCAGTATGGTGATAGCTTAGAAAACTTGGAATAGCTCTACCTCAAGACCCAGCCATACCGTAACTCCTTGGTGTATTATATCCAAATGATTCCTCAACAAACCACAAGGACATCTCTTCAACTATGTTCATAGCAGCTTTATTTGTAATAACTAGAAACTGGAAACAACCCAGATGTCCCTCAACTAACTAATAGATACAAAAGCTGTGGTACATCTACACAATGGAATACTACTCAGCCACCAGAAGCAAGAAAATCATGCATTTGCTGCCAAATGGATGGAACTAGAAAAGCTCATCCTGAATGAACTAACCCAGACCCAGAAAGCTGCACATGGCATCTATGTACTTATAACTGGATTTTAGCCATATAGTGCAGGATAACTATCCTATAACCAACAGACTGAAAGGAACAGGAATATAGACTTTGTTACTTGTTAGTGGGATACTTTGCCCTAGTGGAGATGCCATGTAGGCCCCCAGTGCAAGAGGAAGTTCTTAGCCCTCATATAGTTGCTGAACTGAAGGGGGCTAATATGTAGGGCACCCCACACCAGAGGAATAGGATAGGTCAGAGAAGGGGGAAAGGGTGGGAGGGTGAAAGGGTGGGCCTGGCAGGGGTGGAGGGAGGGGACTGTGATGGAGATGTTAATAGACGTAATAAATAAGCTTTTTAAAAGACAATTGCCTCCTTAAAGAGATAATTTTCCCACATCTTAAGCATGGCCAAAGGTGGACCTGCTGTTCTGAGAATGGTTCCTTGGATAGATGATCAGGTGTTCAAAGTCACCTTTGACTATATACTGAATTTGGACCAGCCTGGGATACATAAGACTTTAACACCAAACTAAATAACTGTGACTACCTAGAAACACTCCAAGGCACAAGTCTATGTTCCCACGTGATTACAATGAGAAGCCAAAAGCACCAAGAACTAATATGCTGGACAACCACTAAGAACTACATCAGTGGTTCCCAACATCGCAATCCTCAAGTGACAAAGTTGGCATCACCAAACAGGACAAGAACAACCAGGAATTTGCAAGAATCAGCACCTGAACATCCATTCAGGGAGACTACAGTGACTTGTAAACTCAGATGTAGACCCAAGAGGACACTGAAATAGATCATTGAGGATAAGAAGTTTATTAGAAGACTTACTAATGCCACAGACATACAGACAGATTGACAAGAGCAATCCAGAGGCTCTGAAGATAGGGGAAGTGAAGATCTCTTCTTTCACTTGCCTAAAGATGGGGTGGGGTGTTTCATGGCAAGAGACTGCAGGTAGACTCTCAGATGCCCAGGCAGAGGGCAGGAAAGGGGTGGGGGCAAGGTGTGTGGCCACCAATGCTCCCACATGGAGCCCTTTGATATAAACTTAAGATATCCTGGCACTGGAAAGTCTATTAACTACAGATTCACCATGTTTCAAACAAGATTCCTGTTGATCTCCACAAGAGGGGAAGGGCTACTGCAGAGACTGTGGTCGAAGCAGCCTTGAGAGGCTAATGTTGCATCATTACAACCTCCATTGTGGAATGGTCCTTCACTCCTCTGGACATGGTTTGATCTAAGTCCTCAATGCCCACCTCAGTCACCCTGACTTGGACTCCCTTCTGCTGTCACTTTGTTGTTTCCAATCAGTTCCTTGAAGAAATTACAAAGCTTTGTGACAAAGCCTCAACTGGGAACATCTCTTTCTTAATTATTGGTTGCTTTACTTTTTGAGTTTTCAAAGAAGGGACATGCCTTTTACTAAAACATAAAATAAATATAAAATCAGAAAAAGAAAAAAAACTTAAAGCAATCAAGAGAAAAAGTAAACTAACATTTAAAAACCCTAGATTCTTAATTAAATTAAAAGGAAAAGACTTCTAATTCTTGGTAATTGGAGAACAAGCATGAATTACTAATTATTTCCACATGATCCACTGTGAGAAATGATACAATGGAGTAAAAGTTTTTTTCTTATAAGCTAATATAAAATTCATGGGAGATCAAAGGCTTCAATGATCTGGTGTGTGTGTGTGTGTGTGTGTGTGTGTGTGTGTGTGTGTGTGTGTGTG
>CAJQZJ010033226.1:2450569-2462357 GCA_907164525.1 Lophiomys imhausi | reverse complement strand
GTGTGTGTGTGTGTGTGTGTGTGTGTGTGTGTGTGTGTGTGTGTGTGCATTTCCCTGTGTTTGTGCATAGGTTGATAGAGCTGTCATCAACATTCTACAGATATTCAGCAGAACTTTCTTCTATTTCTTTCAATATTTCATTTTTTACAGCTTAATATTAAATGCAACACTAACTTAAACTTTTGTTATATGTGGACAAGGGCCTAATTTTGTCTCGAAATTTTTCACCAGGAAGGTACAACCAAAGTCTTCCTCACTCAGGCAGTCTGTGCAGCTGCCACCACCACAGGTTTTCACCATATAATAACTCGCAGTGTAAATCATGATCCATCAGCATCTGTAGTGTACAGATACAGACTGCATTGTCCTTATGAGAGAAGCCATTATAAACATCTCAAATAAAGGTGTCTTCTTTAATTCCTACCAATATCCCTGGAGAGAGACATTAGTATTTCCATCTTACAAATGAGGAAAACAATAATTTTCAGAGTCATATAGCAAACAAAAGAACTTATAAAAAGAGACTCTTGTTATTATTTAATAAATAAAATATTAACATTCATAAAAATTGTGGTGACCTCAGGACACACAACTGGTCTGAAAAGGAATCAAAACTGCTAGGCATGTGTCCTTGACTCCTGAGTATTTTGACTTCTAACCCATCATTGTTTTTAACCTATTTGATACCTATCATTTTAATAAGGCTGCTGAGACCTTAAAATTGCATTTATCTGTAGAATATGTAGAAATGGACAGATTATTACAGGAAAAATTGTAAAATGTATGTCTGTCTATCCATCCATCAGTCTACTGAGAGACAAGTGTGGATACCACATAAGAAGAATCCCAAGGAAGAGAAGAAACCTGAGCCAATCTCTACTTAAAACTCACCTCAAGATTGTGACAGGTTGACAGAGGTGTTTCTTATGACAGTTTCAGATTGACAGTCACAGAAGCAGTCTACATTATCATCTCAAACATGCACAGATCCTTCCATGGACATACCTTGCAGACATACACCCATGGTCTGCCACATAGCCAAGATGTCAGGGACACCAAGTCTTTTTCACATGTAAGAGAACCTTTGTTGACAGTAACTATAAGTTGTTTCTTCAAACTCAGCTTCTTAGATGCTATATGAAATTTATATTACTGTGTTTCTTCCTAGTGCCACCTTCCCTTTCATTCCAAAGTTACAATGCCAGCAAGCAGTCCTGGAGTTTCCTGCTTCCTGAATACCAGACAACTTACTTTCAATGTCTACCAGTGCTTTCAATTACCAGAGGAACAATAATAATGCACACTGTACTTTGACTGACAGCTTCTTGTTCTACAGAGATATAACCCTCACACACTCTAACTGGAGACCTGTATCTGAATAATACTGTGGGCCATGTGTCAACCACTAAGAAACTGTCAGTCCCAAATGTCCTTCTTAGTTCTTGTCTGCATATCTGATGGTCAATCCAGTGGGAAGCATAGCTGTGTCAAAAGTCACGTGCAAAATGATTTCAGTGCCTAACAACTACAGCTTTTATTTGAGAATATATGCACATGAGTCCTGTGTTAAAATAGGAAATTTTATTGAAACTTGTGGTAGAAGGTATGCCTGTTTAGTGAATTAGTAGGTAGTCCAGATTAGCATCTGGCAGCACATAACCTGCTGAAATGAACAAAGCCCAGTTGAGGCTGAACAATATGCCCTGTTTAAGGGGCATTGCTAAGAAACCACACAAGTTGTGCAGATGTCAGTTGCTATGAAAAACAACAGCACTTCTGGATATCATGAGAGATTCTGTAGACCCTTGAGACCACCAAGGATCTCGAGATGATGCGATATGATATATAAGCCAGAGAGCTCCATACAGTGCTCTCCTCCTCCTGCCCTCACAAACTGAGAAGTCATGCTGGAGAAATGCACAGCAAGGTGTGGTATATTCTAGCCATTAGGCCATAGTGGTCATAAACTTAAAAATGGAGTCTGATAGAGAAAGACTTTTCATTGCCCGAGAAAGACACTTTGCCATAATTCATCCTACTGAGGCTGGCAGCAAAGCAGGCAGAGTTCAGAAGCTGCTAGGAGTAGCTTTAGCTAGCATCAGTTTGGCAGTTGGAAGAGACTGACTTTATAAACTGGCTACAATTTGGTGGATGAAATAAATTGTCCTTGAAAACTGGCAAAGTAAGGCCCAACGGATTTTAAGTTTGGAAGAGACTACCTGATGGGACTGCTGTAAGTAAACCACGCTAAGAATTATGTAGTTTTAAGAAAGTTAAATAGTGTTAATTAGGTGTTCTTAGATAGTTATTAGGATTTTCTTAGGTACTTAGGGTGTTCTTAGATTATAGATTTTAGATTAAATGTTTTAGGTTATAGAATATAGGTGTTTTATAGATATATGTTAAGTATTAATAAATATAAGCATTTAAAAATAAAAATATTCTGTTACAGAAATTATTAAATATCTCACTTGAATAAAGATATTTAGACTTCTTACTTTGGTGTTGGGAAATCATAAAGAGGAAATTGCAACTCTATATGGAAAAAAAAATGAGTCACACTTCTTGACAGAGAATTCCCACAGAAGCAGAAAGTAGAGGACTACAAACTACATTCTCTATGTTTAAGTTTCAGATGGTTTTCAAAGAGAGAGCTCAGCTAAAGGAGATAGCTTTAGATGAGTCAAATGTTTGGTGGCCTTTCTCTCATATCTCTCTCCAATGATATGTATGATCCTTGTATGTTACTCTTGGTCACTGCATTCTTATATTTCCAAAAGATTTTTTTTCAGTATCCTACACAGTAAGGTCTGTCTACTATTTTTTTTTTTGCAGGGGAGTACCTATTTTAATTAAGATACAAAGGTGTAGTTTCCTCCACTAAAGATCAACTAGAATTTCACCCTAGAAATCATCACCCAGCATTACAGCAAGGGATTAGGAAGCTCATTCTGGGAAATGGTACCAGAGTTGTTCAGATAGTAATATCCTAAATCCATTCACCAGCTGTCAGTCAATGACTACACACAGATTTTCATATGCTTTTCCATGTGCCTTTAGTTAGATCCTGTGTGATTCTTCCTGATATGTGATCAATGCTAATATTTTGGTATGCATTGGGCTTCTTCCAGTGTATGAACCTCAAATAAGTCCTAAGTGAATCAAAGGATTAATGATGCATAGTCAAGTACTACATATGAGTTAATTTAAGCATTATTAATGGTAATATGTCATGAACAAGCCTACAACTCTGAAAGAGAATTAAATGTGGAAACTGGAAAAAAACAATTAAGGCATGTTCTTTTGGCAACTGGCACAATTTGGCACAAATTAATTAGATAATGATTTTTAAAAGCTCTAAATCATCCAATGCTAATTCAGAAAATAAAGATTACAATTATACAAGGACCCAATATAAATGGCAAGTCACGCTAATCCAACTGCAGTGAACTTGAAAAAGATTCTTTCTTGAGGAACACCCCTCCATTGCTGGTGGGCATGCCATCTTGTAAAGCCACTTTGGAAATCTGGCATTATCTTAGAAAATTGGGAATAATTCTACCTCAAGACTTAGTCATACCGCTCCTTGGCATATATCCAAAAGATATTCCACCAAACCACAAGGACATCGTCTCAACAATGTTCATAGCAGCTTTATTTGTAATAGCCAGAAACTGAAAAAAACCCAGATATCCTTCAACTAAAGAATGGATAAAAATAACTGTGGTACATTTACACAATGGAATACTACTTAGCTATCAGAAACAAGGAAATCATGCAATTTGCAACCTAATGGATGGATCTGAAAAAGCTTATCCTAAGTGAACTAACTCAGACCCAGAAAGATGCTCATGGTATATACTCTCTTATAAGTGTATATTAACCATATAGCCCAGGAAAACCATACTACAACCAAACAGACAGGAACCTAGCATAACTATACAATGAAAATCTCCATCAAGTAGCAAGTCATGGACACTATTGCTTGTTAGTGGAACACTTTACCCTAGCAAGGTGGCCATATCAAACACCAGTACAAGAGGAAGCTCTTAGCTTTCACATGACTGATGAACTGAGGGGGTTTGATATGTGGGGGCGCCTCTCATCTGAGGAGGAGGAGGGGATGGAGATGGGGATGAGGGAGGAAGGGAAGGCGGGACCTGGAGGGGAGGAAGAAGGGGACTTTGACTGAGTTGTAACTTGAAAAAATTAATTAATTAATTTTTAAAAAGAAATTTATTTTAAAATAAAAAAGATTCTTTCTTAAATAGATAAGAAACAAGTTGAGAGAGTGATCTATGAGATCTTGAAACTTAAGGCTACAAATATTGCTTGGAGCTAGGTCATCGGGAGCCACACTCAATAATCATAGTCCATTACCTATTGCATTTATATTGTTGATTTTTAATGATTTATATTTACTTATAGATAATTCTGTGTTTCTGTGTGAATGTATGGGCACATGCAGGTGTGGAGCACATGTTTGTACGTAGACATAGAGGCCTGAAGAGGGTGTCAGAAGTCCTGCTCAATCCCTCTATACCTGTACCTCTGATCAAGGTCTTTTCCTGAATCTGGGCTGGAGTCTTTCACAGGCAACCAGGTTCGAGAGATTCTTCCTGCCTCTGGCTCTGATCTGGGGTTATGGACTTTTACAGGGGATGTCTCAAAGCTTAATACATGAATGTTGGGACCTGAACTCTAGTCTTCAGAAATTTGGAGAAAGCTCTCTTAAGGTCTGAGCTATCTCTCCAGTCCCCTCTTCATTGCTCCTGTCATTAACAGAGTTTGTATTCTTTATTTGTCTACCTATCTACTCCCTGTCTTTCGCTACACTCTTGGCACATGAAAACCATATTCTCGTCCTCAGAGTTTTTGCTATAAGCTTTGTGTAAACAACAAAGCTGGCATTCAACAAATATTTTCAAATGTAGGAAAGAATGAATAGTGCAAGTATATGTGTGGCTTCCTTCAGTACCTGGTTATACAGGATTTTGAAATGAAGCATTTGATTCAGGTCCATGTCACAGAACTCACTCTGGCATAGTGCCAACTCTCTTTGCATTCTGGTATTATTTTTTTTTTAATTTTGGAAACTAGTGTGACCTGTGACAAAAACCAGCTTCATATGTCTTCATAGCTGAAATTTCACAAGGTCAAATTAAGTGTAAAACTTTTATAAAATCCTATAATTTGGGGAATTTGGTGAGGTGAGAATGAAGTAACTCAATTTTTTTTCTTTCTTTTTTCTTCTCTGGGTATAGGGAAGTACTTGCCTCCCCCACCTCTCTCTCTCTCTCTCTCTCTCTCTCTCTCTCTCTCTCTCTGTCTGTCTCTCTCTCTTTCTCTCTATCTCTGCGTGTGTTTGTGTGTGTGTTCTGTATATGCTTGTGAAATTAATTGCAGGTGCCCATGTCTGCACATTCATATGAATGACTATGCATGTAGATGCCAGAGATCTATTTCAAGTGTTTTCCTCAATTACTCTCCACCTTATTTTCTGAGATAGGGTCTCTCACACTTGGAGACATGTTGGCCAATGAGCTTCAGAAACTTACCTGTCTCTGCTTCCTCCAAGAACTCAGGCTGCAGGTGACCATCCTCCAAGAACTCAGGCTGCAGGTGACCACCATCACTTTATGCAGCTTTTACATGGGCTCTGGGGATCCAAACGTAGGTTCTTAGGCCTACATGACAACCTACTGAGTGAGCACCTGCTAGACCATAAATCACCATTTCAATAAGTGTTTTTTTATTAAATACTTTATTTTTTTTCTTCAAGTTACATCTCAGTCACAAACCCTTCCCTATCCCCCCTTCCTGTCCCACCCTTCCACCCTCTTCCCCCCAACAGCTTCCCCATTCAGTCCAACAAATGGTTCCTTCTCTAATAACAGTAAATACTATACAAAACAACAGAAATAAATATGCCACATTTATGAGAGTTAAATGGACAAGTATACCTTCCCAATGTCCAGTTCATACATATTTGGCCCCTGACTTTAACATTCTACCATCTAACCATCTCCATGAGTTTAAAGTTCTATAGCTGACTCATCTTTCATACTAACTTGTGTCACTATTATAACCATCTTCTTAGATCTAGAACGCCCTCTTGATTCCTAAACAACTCAAAATTTAACTATGAGTCTCTAGATGTCTATTCTTCATCCACATCAGAGACCTGAGAGGGATAAATATATCTGATTATATAGGAAGTACAGGGCCTGCAGCTTTCAAAACTAGGAAATGACAAACCAGTGGCTGCCTGGACAGTTCCCCTTTTCTCTCCATACATTCCAGCATCAGTCTTCAGCCTTTTGGTCCTGTTTCTCTGACAGACATTTATTGTAGAGCAGGGATTATGAAGGACTTACCTACCCTGTCTTGGCAGAACTAGGCTGTCGACTTCCCTGCTACCAAGTTTTGTCCTTTTTGGACAGCAGTCTGTATGCAGTTGAAGCAAGGAGTTTTTACATGCCAAGAGATAGGCTTGCCACTAATTCAACCATCTCACACTGGAGATTCTTCGATGCTTATCTTCTACTTGGAGTAGAATAGGGGGTGCTGTCAGGAGCTGATATGTCTCGATATCAAAAAAAATCTTAATTTAAGATAACATCTTTGAATGCCATATTCTGCAGATCTCTTGGGGTTTTTGAAGATGCCCTATCCATCTCTTGTATTTAGATAAGCAAATGTTGCTTGTCTCTTAACAACTTGATTACTGAGTAGTTTAGAGAATATCTGTGATAGACTGTCATAGTAGCTAACAAAGTGACATGTTTGCATGAATAGGAGTTTGTTTTTCTTAACTATCCTAAACAGTTTTAGACGGTTGGTATCAAGAGGCTAGAGCTTCACATTTTAGTTTATTTTTATTTTTATTTTTTTTTTGTTTTTTTGTTTTTCAAGACAGCGTTTCTCTGTATATCTCTGGCTGTCCTGGACTTGTTTTGTAGACCAGGCTGGCCTTGAACTCACAGAGATCCACCTGCCTCTGCCTCCCAAGTGCTGGGATTAAAGGCGTGAGCCACCACATTTTATTTTTAAGTATCTCTAGGTATGATACCATTAGGAAGCATTACCTTTAATTTTGTATCAATATACAAAGATCTATTCAATTGTGGCTAAATACACTCTTAATTTTGTATCAATATACAAAGATCAATGCCTATGTAGCCCAATACAATCTTAATATTACGTCCATATACAAGGGTCAATACCATTGTGGCGAACTATAATCTTAATTTTGTATCAATATACAAATTTCAATACTGATGTAGTCCAATATGATCTTATTTTGGCACAATAAACAATGGTCAATACCACTTTAGCCAAATATACTACTAATTTTGTATCAATATACAAAGGTATAAGGGCATATTCAATAATCTGTCCCTTCTTCTTGGTCCTTCCCATACTATGTCTATGTCTCATTTTTCTCAAGTCCATGCACTCCTACATAGGAGAGAAAGAAGGATACAGAAAAGGAAAAGTAGGAAGTCCCTGGGTCTAAACTCCAAAACCCATTAAACAGGACCATTTAACAATTTGTAGTCTCTTCCCCTAAATAACAGAGTATTCAGTTATCCTTCAAATAACCAAAAAGGGGGGTGGAGAAACACCATCCCCACCCTCTGGGCATGGGACGTTGCTCTCTTAAAATGACTTCCTGCTGATTTGGGTCATAGTAAACCTGTTTGGGGCCAAAACCAAAATGGAAAAATGGTTAAAAAAGTTAGTATAATCCTTTTATGTTCAGTCCTTCTGTTCTCAGCTGTTTAGAGGTCCTAAGGAGTTTGTAAGCAGAAGCTGATCTTGCAGGCTTTACTGAGGTTCTGGCTGGGGCATTGTGTAGAGCTGAATGGTCTTAGAGATGTTGAATTGTTGTGGTTGTAGGCTTTTGATGAAGGCAGCTATTGAGGGAGTCTGTCAGGCTGAATCAACTGGGTCACTCGTCTTCTTTGGTGTCTGATTCGGTTTTCTGCTGAGTTTTCCATTATCCAGTTGTCCCTGGGTTCCTTGAATGGATGCTTTGATTCTCCTGGAAAGATAAGAACAGAGCCCTGCCCTAATCCTAACTCTGGAACAATTACCCTCTTTTTTTTTTGGGGGGGGGCTAGGTAATATTTCTCCTGAGGCAAATTTGGTTTTTTGAAAATATATAAAGTGTTATCTTTCAATCTGGGTTAAAGAACAAATTATTTTGTTATTTTGGAGCTAAACCAGCTTTAGTGTATATATTTTGAGATCTCAAAGGACAATTTGTTCATATTGAGTAGGCCTTTTGTAAGTAGCTTTTAAACTTAGGTCTTTCCAAATCCTATGTGTGTGTGTCTGCATTCTATTTATTGGGATCAGAGTCCTGTGGTTCCCATCTGAAGGGATTAAAGATGTGTTCCACCACTCCTGGATCGAAGTTTTTCTCTATTTAGAGTTTGATTTGTATCAGGCTGACCTTGAGCTCTGAGATCTGCCTGTTTCTGTCTCTAGTGTGTTGGGATTAAGGGTGTGCTCTTCTTGAATGATGGGATTAAGGGTGTGCACCCTCACCACCCTGTTCCATGTAACTCTAGAATTTATAAGACCACTAACTCTATGGTGTTCCTCCCGTCTCTGCTGAAGTTAAAGTCATGGGTTAACACCACAATTCTCATGTATTTTACCTTAGCTCTACGGTTTTTCGACTCTTGGAGGTTTATAAAACCAGGTTGAATGGCTGTATCCTTTGTTTTATTTACAGTGTTTTAGCATTGTTACCTGCTTTTTTTAATTAATAAATTTATTTATTTGTTGCTTCAGGTTACATCCTTATCATATTGTCCTCTTTTCCTGCTTCCCAGCCCCACCCTCCCATGCTCTACCCCCTGACCCTTCCGTCTTGTTCCTCTGGGGTGGAGTGTCCCTGCATAACACTCTCTCAACACAGATCAGGAGTCATATGAGGGCCAAGAGCCTCTTCATTCACCGGGGGCCTATGAGGCAGTACTGTCAGTGAAAGGTGTCTCCTTGCTACTGGGGGAATACTAAAAAAAGACCAAAAAACACACAAACCCACAAAAACAAAGAATAACAACAAAAAAAGAGAGGAAAAAGAAAAGGGAAAAGGAAAAAGAAAAAGAAAAAAAGGAAAAAGAAAAAGAAAAAGAAAAAAAAGTTTATGTCCATATTCCTTTTGGTGTGTTGGTTGTAGTACAGATATCCTGTACGATATAGCTAAAATCCTACTATAAGTGAATAGATGCCATGTGCATCCATCTGAGTCTGGGTTAGCTCACTCAGGATGAGCTTCTCTAGATCCATCCATTTGTTTGCAAATTGCATGATTTCATTGTTTGTGAAAGCTGAATAATATTCCATTGTATAGATGTACCACAGATTTTTAATCCATTCTTCAGTTGAGGGACATCAGGGTTGTTACCAATTTCTAGCTATTACAAATAAGGCTGCTATGAACATAGATGAGGAGACTTCCCTATGTCTCCATTAGGGGTCCTTTGGGTGTATACCCAGAAGTGGTATGGCTAGGTCTTGAGGCAAGGTTATTCCAAGATATCTAAGATATCGCCAGACAGACCTCCATAGTGGTTGCACAAGCCTGCACTCCCACCAGCAATGGAGTAGGGTTCCCCTTTATCCACACCCTTGCCAGCATGTGCTGTCATTTGAGCTCTTTATCTTAGCCATTCTGACAGGTGTGAGATGGAATCTCAGGGTCGTCTTGAGTTGCATTTCTCTGATGATTAAGGATGTTGAGCATTTCTTCAGGTGTCTCTCGGCCATTAGGGATTCTTCCTTTGTGAATTCTCTATTTAGCTCTGTCTCCCATTTTTTGATTGGATTATTTGGTTTCTTGGCATTTAGTTTCTTGAGTTCTTTGTAGATTTTAGATAATAGCCCTCTATCAGATGTGGGGTTGGTGAAGATTTTCTCCCAGTCTGTTGGTTGCCGTTTTGTTCTTATGACTGCGTCTTTTGCCTTACAGAAGCTTTTCAGTTTCATGAGGTCCCATTTATTGATTGTTGATCTCAGGTCCTGAGCTGTTGGTGTTCTGTTCAGGAAGTTGTCACCTGTGCCAATGAGTTCGAGGGTTTCTCCTACTTTTTCTTCTAGTATATTTAGTGTGGCCGGCCTTATGTTAAGGTCTTTGATCCACTTGGATTTAAGTTTGGTACAAGGTGATAGGTATGGGTCTAATTTCATTCTTTTGCAAGTGGACATCCAGTTGGACCAGAACCATTTGTTGAAGATGCTGTCCTTCTTCCATTGTGCGGTTTTGGCTTCTTTGTCAAAGATTAATTGGCCATAGGTGTGTGGGTCCATGTTTGGGTCTTCAATTTGATTCCATTGATCCACTCGTCTGTTTCTATACCATTACCATGCTGCTTTTATTACTATTGCTCTGTAGTACAGCTTGAAATTTGGGATGGTGATACCTCCAGATGCTTTTTTATTTTACAGGATTGATTTAGCTATTCTGGGCTTTTTGTTGTTCCATATGAAGTTGAGAATAGCTTTTTCCAGGTCTATAAAGAATTGTGTTGGTATTTTGATAGGAATTGCATTGAATCTATATATTGCTTTTGGTAGGATAGCCATTTTTATTATGTTGATCTTACCTATCCATGAGCATAGGAGATCTTTCCATCTTCTAAAGGCCTCTTCCATTTCTTTCTTCAGGGGCTTGAAGTTCTTGTTGTACAGGTCCTTTACTTGCTTGGTTAGAGTTACCCCCAGGTATTTTATATTGTTTGTGGCTATTGTGAAGGGGGTTGTTTTCCTTATTTCTTTCTCGGTAAATTTGTTTGTTGTATAAAGAAGGGCTTCTGATTTTTTTTGAGTTAATTTTGTATCCAGCCACCTTGCTGAAGTTGTTTATCAGCTGTAAGAGTTCTTTGGTGGAGTTTTTGGGGTCGCTTATGTATACTAACATATCATCTGCAAATAGGGATAATTTGACTTCTTCATTTCCAATGTTTATCCCTTTGATCTCCTTTAGTTGTCTTATTGGTCTAGCAAGGACTTCAATTACTATATTGAAGAGATATGGTGAAAGTGGACATCCTTGTCTTGTCCCTGAGTTTAGAGGAAATGCTTCAAGCTTCTCTCCATTTAATTTGATGTTGGCCACTGGCTTGCTATATATTGCCTTTATTATTTCTAGGTATGATCCTTGTATGCCCGTTCTCTCCAGAACTTTTAGCATCAAGGGGTGTTGGATTTTGTCAAATGCTTTTTCTGCATCTAGCGAGATTATCATGTGGTTTTTTTCTTTCATCTTGTTTATATGGTGAATTACATTGATAGACTTTTGTATATTGAAACATCCCTGCATTCCTGGGATGAAGCCTACTTGATCATGATGTATGATACTTTTGATGTGTTATTGAATTCGGTTTTCTAGTATTTTATTAAGTATTTTTGCATCTATGTTCATGAGGGAGATTGGTCTGAAGTTCTCTTTCTTTGTTGGGTCTTTGTGTGGTTTAGGAATCAGAATGACAGTGGCCTCATAGAATGAGTTTGGCAGTGTTCTTTCTGTTTCTATGTGGTGGAAGAGTTTGAAGAGTAATGGTGTTAGCTCCTCTTTGAAAGTCCGGTAGAATTCCGTGCTAAAGCCATCTGACCCTGGGCTTTTTTTGGTTGGGAGATTATTAATGACTGTTTCTATTTCCTTGGGTGTTATTGGGCTGTTTAAGCTGTTAATCTGATTTTGATTTAGTTTTGGTAGGTGGAATTTATCGAGGAAATTGTCCATTTCGCTTAGGTTTTCAAATTTGGTGGA
>CAJQZJ010033226.1:2417885-2445213 GCA_907164525.1 Lophiomys imhausi | reverse complement strand
TCTTCTTCTTCTTCTTCTTCTTCTTCTTCTTCTTCTTCTTCTTCTTCCAAGGCTTCTTCTACACAAAATTCTCTCTGCTTCAGAAGCCTGTGTACCTTAGTCCCACCTACCTCTGTCTTTGCCCAATATGAGGCCTGAGCATTTATTTAACCAATCAGAGACAATTGTTAACAAGACAGTTAACACACCTTTACTTGGTGTACAGGAAACAGGCTTCTGGGAGATGCATTAACATTTAGAATGCATAACATCACCCCATCAACGTTTGAGTATGTAAACACCCTGTATATCTTTTGGGGTCTGCTTTAGCTCACTCAGGATGATCTTTTCTGGTTCCACCCATTTCCCTGCAAATTTCATGATATCCTTGTTTCTGATAGTGGAGTAATAGTATTCCATTGTGTAGATATACCACAATTTATCCATTCCTTGGTTGAGGGACATCTGGATTGTTTCTACAACTGATCTATTAAAAGACATCTTTTCCTTGTGTTAATGTCTCTGAAGTTAATTTCAAGTATTGGATATTTATCAATGTAAAAGGGATTCAATGTGACACGACTTCATTTCAGAGTACCAGAAAAAGGATGTAGAGACAGTTTCTTATTTCTCAGCTTGGTCTTTCCTAAGTAGAAAGTTACAGGTGAGTAAGAACCACCTTGTCTCACTCAATGGTATCTGTCCAGCACAAAGACTAGAACATGGTTCATAGCAAACAAACATTTGTTAAATTAGTGAATGGACAAATGAATGAAAAGTATCTATTAAAAATGTTTGTGGCACAAATGATTTAAAATATCTAGGAATTTAGCAGATGGATTTCATAGTGAGTTATTCTGGGTTAAAGCAGCCACAGAGGCATGTTGAATAAGAGCAGAACTGTCTGGGTTACTCTCTCTTAGTGAAATGCACATGGATCTTTCCTATGCCTGAATAGTTCCAGTTTGTTCCTTGGGCATCCATTCCGAAGACTTAAACAAAGAGAAAGGATTTTTTTTAATAATTTATTTTTTATTTCTTCAAGTTACATCTCAATCACAATCCCCTCGCTACTCCCCCCTCCAGTCCCACCCTTCTACCCTCCTCCCCCTCAACCCCCCATCCTCTTGAAGAGAAAGGATTTTTATCTAGGATACCCATAAAGCTACACTGGTTACCTTGGTTTTTAGGAAAAGTTTGTAGTTTTTCTCCTTTAAGACTTTAGGACAGACCCTGCCTAATAGACAGTTTGGCTATGATTATTTTAAGCAATTTTATGCTTAAGAAAGGTTACACTAAGAAATTGTGTAAATCTTACATTATTCCTCTAAAGACAATTTTAAAATATGATGTTATAAATGCTATTGTTTCTTCTAATAATATTCCTTTATGAAATATACCACAGAGATAGGAAAATATAAAATGTCCTTGCATATTTACACTTGGTTTCCTTCTTATTTATGAATATGTAATGATTGATTTAGGTATTCTGTGTATGATGAACATTCACTTTGTCCTGAGACTATTGCTATGATAAGCAAAGACTATGAGTTTCTTCTGCACGCCCTCTGGAAACATGTGTAAGAGTTTTCTTTAAGTGTGAACATAAATATGAGAAATCTCATTTGTAGGAAATGAAAAATTGCTAAGAAATACTATATAATTTTCCAAAGTATTTCAAACTATGCCCTACCACCACTGTATGTGAATTTCTATATTCCTATACTTATACTAATATTTGATGTTTTCTGATGTGATGTTTGAGAATCTGGTATATGTATGATTTACATTTAAATATTTTTTTCATGATTCAATATTTCTTTCTATGGTACAAAATAAAATACTAACAAATACTTGACTATGGTTTTGAGAGTATTTGATTTTTTCTATTAAATAATTTAAAGAGAATAATAGAAGTCATACATATCCAGACCAGCTTCATTTAATGTGATGTCAATATTTTTCCATCTTCTGATATCTTCTTCAATTTATTTCTTCATGGACTTGAAATTCTTTTTAAAAATATTTATTTATTACTTCAGGTTACATCTCCATCACAGTGTCCTCTTTCCTCCCTCCCAGTCCCACTCTCCAAGCCTCTATCCCCTATCCCTTCCATCCCACTCAGTCCCCTGCCCCAGTTCAGCAGTCATATGAGGGCAAAGAGTCTCCTCATACACTGGGGACCTACAAGGCAGCACCACCAGAGCAAAGTGTGTCATTGACAGGAAAAAAGTCTATGTTCATGTTCCCTTTGGTGCATTGGTTGTAGTATAGTTATCCTATACTACATGGCTAAAATCCGATTATAAGTGAATAGATGCCATGTGTATCCTTCTGAGTCTGAGTTAGCTCACGCAGGTTGAGCTTCTCTAGTTCCACCCATTTGGTTGCAAATTGCATGATTTTGTTGTTTCTGCTGGCAGAGTAGTATTCCATTGTGTAGATGTACCACAGTTTTTTAATTCATTCTTCTGTTGAGGGACATCTGGTTTGTTTCCAGTTTCTAGCTAATACAAATAAAGCTTCTATGAACATAGATGAGGAAATTTCCTTGTGATTTGGTGAGGAATCATTTGGATGTATACCCAGAAGTGGTATGGCTGGGTCCTGAGGCAGAGCTATTTCAAGTTTTCTAAGATATCACCAGACTGACCTCCATAGTGGTTGCATAAGCCTGCATTCCCACCAGCAATGGAGGAGAGTTCCCTTTTCTCCACAACCTCACCAGCAGGTGCTGTCATTTGAGCTTTTGATCTTAGCCATTCTGACCTGGACAAAGCAATTCTCCACTTCATATGGAATAACAAAAACCCCAGAATAGCTAAACTAATCCCGTACAATTAAAAAAAAAAAAACATCTGGAAGTATCACCATCCCAGATTTCAAGCTGTGCTACAGAGCAATAGTAATAAAAGCAGCATGGTATTGGTATAGAAACATACAAGTGGATCAATGGAATCAAATTGAAGTTCCAGAAATGAATCCACACACCTATGGTCTCTTTATTTTTGACAAAGAAGCCAAAACTGTACAATGGAAAAAGGACAGCATCTTCAACAAATGGTGCTGGTCCAACTGGATGTTGACATGTAAAAGAATGAAATTAGACCCATACTTATCACCTTGCACAAAACTTAAGTCCAAGTGGATCAAAGACCTTAACATAAGGCCTGAAACACTACATCTATTAGAAGAGAAATTGGGGAAAAGCCTGGAACTCATCAGCACAGGTGACAACTTACTGAACAGAACACCAACATGATGGGCTGGTGTTAAGCATTCTAAATGTTAATTGGTCCTGTTTGCTGTCTGTTACTTAATTGACTCTGATTGGTTAAATAAATGCTGAGGCCTGGAGATTGGGCAAAAACAGAGGTAGGAAGAACTAAGGTTCACGGGCTTTTTAGAGAGATACAGAGCATCTTGGGAAGAGGTCGCCGGAGAAGAAGCCAGGAGTAAACAAGGAAGACATGCCATGGGGTAGATTAAAGAAGATCCTTCCACGTGGCCTGACACATTGGCTTAGCATGGAGAATAATAGTCCAAAGGGATATATGTATATATGGTGTTATATTTGGGTAATAGAATTATGAGCCAGCTAAGAGATGCTAGGATTGCACAACCCAGGCCTAGGCTTGTTAAGATCCACCAGGTGTCTATGTGTATTCATTTATAATGGTGGGTTAAGGATTAATACCACTGACCAATTACAGATAATATAAATACTGGGTAAATAGTTTAATTAGCCATTATTTTTTTTCTACACCAACAGCTCAGGATCTAAGACCAACAATCAATAAATGGGACCTCATGAAACCGAAAAGATTCTGTAAGGAAAAAGACACTGTCATTCGAACAAACGGCAACCTACAGATTGGGAAAACATCTTCACCAACCCCACATCTGACAGAGGGCTAATATCCAAAATTTACAATGAACTCAAGAAATTAAATGCCAAAAAACCAAATAATCCAATCAAAAAATGGGGAACAGAGCTAAACAGAGAATTCACAAAGGAAGAATTCCTAATGGCTGAGAGACACTTGAAGAAATGCTCAATGTCCTTAATCATCAGAGAAATGCAACTCAAGACAACTCTGAGATTCCAACTTACACCTGTCAGAATGGGACTTGAAATTCTTGTAGTAAAAGTCTTTCACTTGCTTGGTTAGTTGCGCCCAGGTATTTTATATTATTTGCAGCTATTGTGAAGGGTGTTGTTTCCCTAATTTCTTTCTCAGCCCATTTCTTTTGTATAAAGAAGGGCTACTGATGTTTTAGAATTAATTTTGTATCCAGCCACATAGCTGAAGGTGCTTATCAGCTGTAAAAGTTCTCTCATAGAATTTTTGGGGTCATTTATGCATATTATTATATTATCTGCAAATAAGGATACTTTGATTTCTTCCTTTCTAATATGTATCCCCTTGATCTCTAGTTGTGTTATTGCTCCAGTTAGAGCTTCAAGTACTATGTTGAAGAGATATGGAGAAAGTGGGCAGCCTTGTCTTGTCCCTGATTTTAGTGAAAATGCTTTAACTTTCTCTCCATTTAATTTGATGTTGGCTACTGGCTTGCTGTATATTGCCTTTATTATGTTTAGGTATGGTCCTTGTATGTCTGATCTCTCCAAGACTTTTAACATGAGGGGGTGTTGGATATTGTCAAATGCTTTTTCAACATCTAATGAGATGATCATGTGGTTTTTTTTTCTTTCAACTTGTTTGTATGATGGATTACATTGATGGATTTTCATATGTTGAACCATCAATGCATCACTGAGATGAGCCTACTTGATCATGGTATATGATACTTTTGATATGTTCTTGGAGTTAGTTTGCAAGTATTTTATTATCTTTACATCCATGTTCATAAGGGAAATTGGTCTAAAATCCTCTTTCTTTGTTGGGTCGTTGTGTGGTTTAGATATCAGGGTGACTGTGGCCTCATACTCTGTGTTTGGCAGTGTTCCTTCTGTTTCTATTTTGTGGGAGTGTTTGAAAAGTATTGGTATTAAAGAGCAGGTAACAGGTTTAAAACACTATAAATAAATTAAAGGTGACAGCTGTTCAACTTGGTTTTACAAACCTCCAAGAGTTGAAAAAACTTAGAGCTAAGGTAAAATAATGCATGGTGTTAGCCCATGCCTTTACCTCCAGTAGAGACAGACAGGAGGATCACTATAGATTTAGTTGTCTTATAAATTCTAGAGTTATAAGAAACAGGGTGGTGATGGTGCACACCCTTAGTCACATCATTGGGGAAGAATACACCCTTAATCCCAACACACTAGAAACAGAAACAGGCAGATCTCAGAGCTCAAGGTCAGCCTGATACAAAACAAGCTCTAAACAGAGAAAAACTTTGATCCAGGGGTGGAGGAGCACATCTTTAATCCCATCAGTTGGGAACCACATGTCTTTGATCCCAATACTTAGAATGCAGAGACAGGCACATAGGATTTGGAAAGATTTAAATTTAAAAGCTACTTACAAAAAGCAGGCTGCAATTCAAACAAATTGTCCTTTGAGATCTCAAAATATATACACTAAAGGTTTGTTTAGCTCCAAAATATCAAAATAATTTCTTCTTTAATCCGGATTGAAAGGTAATACGTTATATATTGTCAAAAAAACCAAATTTGCTCCAGGAAAAATATAACCTGACACCCCCCGAAAAAAAAGGTAATTGTCCCAGAGTTAGGATTAGGGCAGGGCTCTGTTCTTTCCAGGAGATTTAAAGCATCCATTCAAGGAATCCAGGGACAACTGGACAACGGAAACCTCAGCAGAAAACAGATCAGACACCAAAGAAGACGAGTGGCCCAGATGATCCAGCCTTGCAGACTTCTTCAATAGCAGTTTCCTCAAAAGTCTACAACCACAACAACTCAAAATCGCTAAGATCGTTCAGCTCCACAGACTACTCCAGCCAGATCTTCAGTAAAGTTCTGAAGATCAGCTTCTGTCTATGAACTTCGTAGGACATCTAAATAGCTGAGCACAAAGGGACTGAACATCAAATGATTCTATTAACATTTTTAACCATTTTTCCATTCTTATTTGGGCCCCAAACAGGTTTACTACGTCCCAAATCAGCAGGAAGCCATTTTAAGAGAACAACGTCCCATCCCCAGAAGGTGGGGAGGGTGTTCTTCCCCTTTGGTTATTTGATAGATAATAGAAAATTTTGTTATTTAGGGGAAAAGACTACAAGCTGTTAAATGGTCTTGTTAAATGGGTTTTGGAGGTTAGACCCAGGGACTTCTCTCTTTTGCTTTTCTGTATCCTCCTTTCTCTCCTATATAGGAGTGAACAGACTTGAGAAAAATGGGACATAGACATAGTATAGGAAAGAACAAGAAAAAAGGACAGATTATTGAATATAGCTTTATACCTTTGTATACTGATACAAAATTAATATTATATTTGGCTAAATTGGTATTGATCATTGTATATTAATGCAAATTTAAGATTGTATAGGGCTACATCGGTATTGATCTTTGTATATTGATACAAAATTAAGATTATATTTGGCCACAATGGTATTGACCCTAGTATATTAATGTAAAATTAACATTGTATTGGGCTACATCGGTACTGATCTTTGTATATTGATACAAAATTAAGATTATATTTGGCCACATTGGTATTGATCTTTGTATATTGATACAAAATTAAGGGTAATGCTTCTTAAAGGTATTGTTTGTAGTAATACTTAAAAATGAAATGTCAAGTTTTGACCTCTCGCTACCAACCGACATAAACTGTTTAGGATAATTAAGAAACGGAAACTAATAGTCATGAAAACGTGTCATTTTGTTAGTTACTATGACAGTCTATCACAGTTATTTTCTAAGCTACTCAGAAATCAAGTTGCTAAGAGACAAGCAATATTAGCTTATCTAAATATAAGAGATAGATAGGGCATCTTCAAAAACCTCAAGAGATCTGCAGAATATGGCATTCAAAGATGTTTTCTTAACTTAAGATTTTTTGATATCGAGACATGTCAGCTCCTGACAGCACCCCCTATATTACTCCAAGTAGAAGATGAGCATCGAAGAATCTCCAGTGGGAGATGATTAAATTGGTGGTAAGCCATTCTCTTGGCAAGAAAAACCACTTGCTTCAACTGTAGACAGACTTCTGTCCAAAAAGGACAAAACTTGGAAGCAGGTAAGTCGACAGCCTAGCTCTGCCAAGACAGGGTAGGTAAGTCCTTCATAATTCCTGCTCTACAACCAATGTCTGTCAGAGAAATGGGGCCAAATGGCTGAAGATTGATGCTGTAATGTATGGAGAGAAAATGGGAACTGTCCAGGCAGCCACTGGTATGTCATTTTTTAGTTTTGGAAGCTGCAGGCCCTGCACTTCCTATATAATCAGATATATTTATCCCTCTCAGGTCTCTGAGGTGGTTGAAGAATAGATAGCTAGAGTCTCATAGTTAAATTTTGAGTTGTTTAGGAATCAAGAGGGTGTTCTGGATCTAAGAAGATATTTTTAAAATTATGAGGCAAGTTAGTATGAAAGCTGAGTTAGATATAGAACTTTAAACTCATGGAGATGGTTAGATAGTAGAATGTTAAAGTCAGGTGCCAAATACATATGGACTGGACATTGGGAATGTATGCTAAGCCATATAACTCTTATAATTGTGGCCTATTTATTTCTGTTGTTTTGTATTGTATTTGTAGTTATAAGAAAAAGAACCATTTTGTGGACTGAAAGGGAGAGCTGTTGGGGGGAAAAAGAAATACCTTAAACTAAAAAAAAAAGGGGGGGGAAGAAGATGGGGGTTGAGGAGGAGGAGTGTGGAAGGGTGGGACTGGAGGGGGGAGTAGGGAGGGGATTGTGATTGAGATGTAACTTGAAGAAATAAATAATAAATTATTTAAAAAAATAAAAGTATTGGTATCAGCTCTTTGAAGGTCTTGTAGAATTCTGTGCTGAAACCATCTGGCCCTGGGCTTTTTTTTTTTTTCCATTGGAAGAATTTTAATGGCTGTTTCTATTTCCTTAGGGGTTATAGGACTGTTTAATTTGTTTACCTGATCTTGATGTAACCTTTGTATGTGGAATCTATCAAGAAACTTGTCCATTTTGCTTAGGTTTTCCAATTTTTTGGAATACAGGTTTTTGTAGTAAGACCTGGTGATTCTTTGGATTTCTTCAGTGTCTGTTGTTTTTCTTCCATTTCATTTCTGATTTTGTGGATTTGGAACCTTTCCCTCTGCTTTTTAGTTAGTTTTGGCTAAGGGTTTGTCTATTGTGTTGATTTTCTCAAAGAACCAGCTCTTAGTTTCCTTGACTCTTTCTATTGTTCTCTTTGTTTCTAATATATTGATTTCAGTCCTGAGTTTGATTATTTCCTCCCATCTACTCCTCTTGGGTGTGTTTGCTTCTTTTTGTTCTAGATCTTTCAGGTGTGCTTTTACATTCTTAGTATGGGAACTCTCCAATTTCTTTTTGAAGCCACTTAGTGTTCTGAACTTTCCTCTTAGCATTACTTGCATTGTGTCCCATAAGTTTTAATATGTAATGCTTTCATTTTCATTGAATTCTAAGAAGATTTTCATTTCTTTTTTTATTTCTTTCCTGACCCAGAGATCATTTAGTAGAGAGTTGTTCAGTTTCCATGAGTTTAGAGGCTTTCTGTTGTTTCTGTTTAAAGGGCATAAGGAAGTGACTTTGGTTCATAGAAAGGATTTACCTGAAAATTTGTCAACAAATGTCTCAGAACTTGACAAATCTCCCCCTACCCATGGGGGGAAAAAACAAAGCAAGAAAGTTGTTTAGGTGCCACCTATAACTTCATTACAAGTCTGTTTTCCAATTTCTGTGCTGGGGTAATTCCTGCCTCTTATCTCTGGAGGAGAAGCCAGGTTAAGATCTCCAACTCCATCCTGAACTAGCACCCTGGCCCCACCACTTACCAGTTTCTAGTCTTTGGGCAAGTACTACAGTATGCTCATCTGCAAGATAGAGAAGAGAATAATTCTATGTTTGTTTTTAATGCTCATTTATTAATAGATGTAAGGTTAATAAATATGGGACCAGCATACCATAAGCACTCAGTGTGAGCTCCACAATGTTATTACCTTACACTTTTAAAACTATTTTTTAAATATATTTCCAGAAACTGTAAATTTGGGCACTATTTTGTTTTTGTTTATTTTTTTTCTGGGGGATTATTATTTTTCATCCTGTTTTGCTATTTTGTTTTCAGTTATCTGTAGTATTTTATTCAAAATCTGATACAAAGGTATGATTAAGTGACTAAAATTACATGTAATCCAAGATCCCCATCTCAATGGTATCAGGTACAATTATTTGAATCTAATAGCTTTCTCAAATAACCTCTAGGACTTGAGAAAAATCTTTAATGTTTATATCACTTTAGAGAATAAAATCAGCTCACTGAAAGTGCTTTGGTACCATAAATATCCTGCTGCAAGCCAAAGAGAAGTCCAGCGAAGACCCAGGGTTAGCCGAGATCAGACACATTGCTCCTCTTTGGAGCATGAACAGGATATAAAGAAATAAACATTCAGTGATGCAAATAATCAAGTGAGAAGAGGGAGCATCATCAGGGAGATAGCTAATGCATTCCTGAACTCAAAATTTAGATTAACTTCGTGACCAAATGGAATGGCACAAAGCAAGGCATAGAGATGCAGAGCTTTCTTGCAAGAGTGGGAGGGATGCAGGAGAAGATGTGGGAGTTAGGAGGAAATGAAAATAGTGAGTAGAGAGAAGAGGAGAGTTGGGAGAAAGGTTAACTGTGGTTCTAAGTTACTGTCTCCACCTTCTTACAACCTTGTACATCCCTTTATGTAATGTCCTTAGACAAGGCTCCAAAAGAAACAGACTCTAACAGAAGTATTTCTGTACTTTCAAATAAAGAGCAAAGGAATATGGGAAGCAAGCTTGAGCAAAATGAGAAGGCAACAAATGTTATTGCAGAATACCAAATACCTCAGCTACCTAGAACATTCTTAAAAGCTGGGACAATCCTTTAGATATTTCTAGAAATGAAGAATGAGGCCAAGTCATTTTCTAGCCCAAATCTATCTCATATGCAGGTCCTTGTTGACCCATCACTGGATTCAATTCACCTAAGGAGGGAATTGGAATCATCCAACCAGAGCAGCAGTTTGGGCAGGGATGTGGCCTTTCTGTCGGGTTGGGGGGCTCCAGGTAGCACGTAAGTAGTACCATCTATGCATGTCAAACGCCACTCACTATATCAAGAAAGCAAGAAAGTGATGACAAATTACTGCAATAAAAAAGCAATGAGAAGAAAGAAAAACATTAATTTAATACATGAAGTGTTTGCCAAGTGAAACGTATTACACAGACATGTGTTAGGCAAGAAATCTTAAGTTAGCAACAAAGAAAGAGATGGAATTAAAAACAGCCTCATTGAAGTAGTTTAAATCAAGGACACTAATGTTAGGGAAAGAGAAGAGAAAGGATGAAGAGAGATAAATATTAATAGAATATCATTTAGAGGAATGAAAGGGAAAGATAGAGGATGGCCAATATTGACACAAGACTTTTACAATAAAGTCCATTGCTAGACACTGTCTGCTTGTAAAACTTCAGAACACCAAAAATTAATCTCTGTAATATTAAAGAGAAGATTCTGGGAGCTGTATGAAGGCTATACAGAGAATAAAGAGTTTTGTCACCAATAACACCTTCACATCCATAAAGGAAAGTGATTTTTTACCTTGACCTTTTAACCCAGACAGTTTACAAGTTAACAATGAGTTCAGAATAAAAATGTTTTCAGATATTAAAACATGGAGAAAATTCTCCTCTTACATTTTTTAAATTAGGAGTTCCTTAAATATGTGCTCCAAGAAAACATGGGCATAAGCCAAAGAAGACATGAAAGAGAGTCAAGATCCAACCCAAGCAAAGGAGAGAAGGCAGGCCTGAAAAGAAGCAGGAAGGCCTAACATTAGTACTCTTGGCTAAAATCCTGCATCACAGTTGTTTTAAATTATATCTTTCTTTGTTACTCACTTAAGATTCCTTATCTTACACACACACACACACAGTTCACACATGTATGGACTACTTTTGACTTGCCAAATACTTTATTAAATTAATGTTTTTCTTGCTTCTCATTGCTTTTATTATATACAATCTTTCATTAGAAATCCAGAAGCAAGAGAAAGTAGTTTCTGGCTTAGAGAGTATTTTTATTGAGAATTAGTAAACAGGAATGAAGAGATGGACTTTTTTTTTTTTTTCCTTTTTTAAAACTGAACACAGGGAGAAAATTTTAAACCCTGATGTAAAAAGAAAACCAAGTCATTGGTGTGCAGTGGATAGTTTTAATCGACAAAATAAATGCACTTTATTGATTTTAAACTTTTAGCTGACCCTCTCGACAAAGCACAGGGCATTTAATTGAGGTTACATAGAAAAACAGAGAGGTTGAAAATTTAAAAGGAAATGTGAAGGTAAGAAAAGCAGTTTGGTGTAACCAGACAGAAGGGAGGGACTATAGGCTCCTCACATCTCCCTGCATCATGTAGGTGGACAGGAGATATTACCCAACTAGTGACTAACCTAGTAGAACCTCAAAGGTATTAAGACACAAAGTTAACTAACAAAAAACTGAAAATCAACTGCTTTAGGTATATAAAAATGGAGGAGATTCTCAAATTATTACAAGAGCTAAAACTCATATCAGAAATTCTACAACTAATATTTGAAGTTGATTACTAAAACAGATGTATGCATATATTGTTTCAAAATATAAATCTTAGAAAAACACAGAAATTCTATAAAGCACTCACTTTTAGTGAACAGTTGGGAATTGGTCAAAGTGGGCCAGAAGATAATTGATTATAAATCCTAATGCACCCATCTTACCAGGAGAGCTGGTGAGTGAGTGATTAAGAAAGAATAATAGATGATGGGTAGGTGGGTGGATAAGTAGGTGAATGTATGGATGTGTAGCTGATAAATAGAAAAGTGGAAATCAGAAGAAAAAACATGGAAAAACACTAATACAAAGAGATCAGTTTCATATCCATTTTGTAATTATTATGAGCCACTTTTGATCCAAAAATTAAAAATAAGAACTATGCCACTATTAAATAGTATCTCTAATGGGAAACAACTGAAGACAAGTATTTACTGCACACTTCATGTGAGCTAGGAGCAATGTAATTTCTGTACATATACAGATATAAATACATTGCAGTCCTCCAAACTCACTTGCCAGTTATTTACAGAGAATATCAAGTTCGCCATAAATAAAGTAAAAATTAAAATGTATATTTAGAGCCAACTTACTAAGAACAATAATACAGGCAGTGAAAAGGAGGTACAAGTGCACTGCATGTTGCAGAGAAGTCAAGCTGGAACTGAGTTAGAAGCATCTTCCCTGCCTCGTAGATTCCAGAGTGCTAGGCAAGCTTCTGGGAGAGAAAAGTCATCATCTCCCTGACCTAGATATGAACCCTACAAACTATGAGAACAACATGCCAGACAATACGGGTGCACTTGTAATAATGACACTACTATATGGATTTCGTGATCATTCCTCTGGAAGGAATCCATGTCTGGCTCTGTAAACCTAGGGGGTAAAACAAAACAAAAACATAGCCAGTCAGACATAGGCTCCAGGAGGAGACTGAATACTGCCATCTAACTAAATTGACATAGAAGTTGGCTACATGAATGGATTTCTTCTAAATATTTTTGTTGGTACTCATAGATAAATTCTGCTTTCAGTCTTAAGCAGAGCAGCCCCTCCTTCCAGGGAATGGCAATGAATACAGAGACCTATGGCTAAGCAGAGTGCTTGAGAATGAGTGGTCAATGAGGACTCCCTCCTAGATGAGACATTTATATAATCCTCTCTACAACTCAGGGAACAATGAAGAGGAGACAAAAGAAAGAATGTATAAAAACAGGAAGATAGGAAGAAACTCTGCAAGCTGCCATCTTCTGGGGAAGACACGGCCCAATTGAAACGTGAACTCATGCAGCTGTGGAAGTCCACAGTGGGTCTGTATAAGAATGGGTCCTTCAGCTGTCAGGCGTGAATGGAGGGAGGACTCAGGGGACCTTCACTGCTGAACCGTTTGCTACTGACAGACTGAGGAAGTGGGAGGTCGTTGGCTTTGGTTGCATAGCCACTGGAAACCCCACCAGGCTTCAGCAGATAGTTTCAGTCCAATTGTCATATAGATAGTCTCGGTTAAACTAAATGGGTTACAAAACAAACCCCAAAGTCATGAAAATAGGAAAGTGATTGGTGTGACAGGTAAATAAAAGAAGGTGGAAAAAATAACTAAAATGCATTGTATATTTGCATGAAATAGCCAAAAAAGCAAACTTAACAAGAAAGAGAAGAGGAAAGAAGGTAGGAAAGAAGAAAGGAAGGAAGGAAAGAAACATCCTCAGTGTTTGTTTCAGATTTTAGCCATATAGTACAGGATAACTATACTACAACCAATGCACCAAAGGGAACATGAGCATAGACTTGTTACTTGTCAATGAGACACTTTGCCCTAGTGGTGCTGCCTTGTAGGCTCCAGTGTATGAGGAGGCTCTTGGCCCTCATATGACTGCCGAACTGAGGAGGGGGACTGATATGTAGGGACACTCCACTCTGGAGGAGTGGGATGGAAGGGATAGGAGGTAGAGGGTGGGAGGGTGGGACTGGGAGGTGTGGAAAGAGGACACTGTGATGGAGATGTAACCTGAAGTAATAAATCAACATAAAAAAAGAAAGAAAGGAAGGAAGAAAGAAAGAAAGAAAATCATTTTCCTAGGCACAGAAGATTTGTTCATTCCAGGGTCAAAAGAACTTGGAAAAGTAAATTTAAGATGAATTGTACCCACGTTTTCTCTCCTACTTTGCCTACTATGTTCCCAGAGCAAGAAGCATAGATCATGTGGAAGTTTTATGCTATTATTGGAATTAAGACATAGACTGCCACATAGCACTTATCTGTAACTCAGTGCTGCTGGTGGCCACAGGATAAGATGGCAAAGGAAGACAAAGTGGTCCATTACATATGGTGGAAAGAAGCTATTTAAAATGACTTCTCTGAGGGAAGATTTTCAGATTTAATAGGTAAATCCTGGCCTCCTCCTAAAGGGCAGACATTTCTTCAACATATTTCAGTATTTGTGCTGCAGTTGTCTTATTTTATGTGAAAAAATGAAACAAGGAGTTATGCATTAATGGCCTGTTTTAATTTAAATATTTGAAATTGTGCTTTGCCTCTTACATCACTGTCTACATGAATAATTCCCTGTACTTATGACGTGGAAGCAAGTCTGCCTGGAATTGCTTGTTAAGACAGTTATAAATAACACCAGTCAGCGAAAAGTATAAAAGCCAAGGACACTCAAAACAGATTGATGGGGCCATCAGCATTAACCTATTAAGGATTCTAAAAATAAATCTATTAACATTGTCAGCATCTATTTTTTTCGACTCTTGTTGCAACAAATTTACAGCAAAAAAAAAAAAATGATAAAAAGAATCTCACGTGAAACTGGAAGTTCAAGATAACACCATTTAACTGTTTTATAATGTTATGCAATTATTTTATGGTAATCAAAAAGCACTTTAATATGTGTATTTAAATGTATTCCTTTTCACATGAAATCAGAATGCCCTTGGAATAGATATCCTGGTTTGAATATTTAGGTTCAAAGCAGAAGCTCAGATATTAATTTGGGAAGCATCTTTAAAAAAAAAACTAATATAGGACACAAATTTTCCCCAAAGCCTTCTAATAGGTTGGGGCATAGAATATGTGAATCTATGGCAAAGTAGTGTAAGTTAAATACAATTGAACAGAAAACTGTGAGTTCTAGAGAAGGCAGACTGTTTTCCTATAGTGGAAGAGCTATTACCATATTACTTAACATTTCCAAGCTTCAAGGTCCTTCTCTTTGAGGTAGGGATAGCATCTACTAAACAAGTAACTGGTAGAATGAGCAATTTTATATGAAATGTTATCACATCATCTGGGCACAACCAGTAGACAACAAATGTTAGTAATTTCTTAACTGCTATGAATTGATAAAGGAGTAGCATTTGATGCCCCAGAGGGTCAAAAAGAACATCAATACAAAGTAGTCTGAGGTCACCCATCCCCCAAAGAGGTTAAGGCTACTTGCCAATCGAACAAAAGACTAAAGTGTTCTAGCTGGAAGCTGCACGTGATGCTCTACTATTGGTCATCCCTGTAGTAAATCCAAGAGGTAACAACCAAAATAAACAACAAATTTGTGGGTCATGGATTTTGTGGTGACTTTGAGTAACTAGACAGAGTCCTGAAGGGAGTTGAGTGATAGAGTGGGACCAGGACACACACAGAAGTAACAGGCAAGAAGGACATGGGTGGGAAGGGAAAATCTACTGGAAGGATTACCCACTCAAAGTCATTTCGCACACACTAAGGAAACTGGAATGTGAAAAGGAGACAGGAGGCTCTTCTTTTCTCTTAAAGTAATTTAAACATGTAAAGTACTTTCAAAGTGGGGACAGGAGTCCATTCGTATATTTTGGAAGCCTACCCAGTTTTACACTAAAGTCACATAATTTTTTACCCCAAAAGCAAAAGTAAATTTGATGCAAACTGAACTTCAAAGAAACTAAGGGCTTTTAAAATTTAGAACACACCATTACAAAGGTGGCTGTATAAGCCACATACTAGTAGAAAATAATTACATATTATGTATATGATATAGGACATATCACAAAATATAAAGAATTTTCCCAATTCAATCTTAAGCTAAATGGCCAGCATTTATAATTGTCAAAATATTTAATTAGCTACTTTACCAAAATAGATATAAGAAAGGACAACAAGCACATAAAATGCTCAACAGTATATATCATGTTACAAAGCAAATTAAAGCTATGAGCTGTATTCTGAGTTGTGGTTAGTATTGCTATTATAAAACACCATGACCAAACGCACTCTGGGGAGGAAAGGGTCTATTTAGCTTAAGCTTCCATATCCATAGTCCATCACTGATGGAAGTCAGGACTGGAACTCACACAGGGCAGGAACCTAGAGGCAAGAGCTGATGCAGAAGCCATGAAAGGGTGCTACTCACTGGCTTGCTTCCCATGGCTTGCTCAGCCTGCTTTTCATATAGAACCCAGAATCACCAGCCCAGGGGTGGACCCACCCACGATGGGCTTGGCCCCCTCACATCAATCACTAATTAAGAAAATGCTCTAGAGGCTTCCCTATAGCCCAATATTCCAGAGTCATTTTTCTCAGTTGGGATTCCCTATTCTCAGATGACACTAGCCTATGTCAAGCTGACATAAGATTAGCCAACACAATTGACCCCCTCATCAACTTGACACACAACACTTTTAAGAGGCAACTTATTTTGGTTCATCCTCAGGATATTAATATCACAAATATAAAACATATTTAAAACTTAAAAGTCCCACAGTCTTTACCAATTCAAACACTTTAAAGTCAGTCTGCAGAAATCTAGTATCTTTTAAAAATTCAAGGTCAACAATGGGCTCCAATCAAACAAAAAAATAATAAGTTAAGTACTTTCTTACCTCAAGAGGGAAGAACCAAGACACAGTCACAATCTGAACAAAGCAAAACCACACTTCAACAGTGTAAATAATTCATTGTCCAATATCTGGGATTCACTCACAGTTTTCTGGGCTCCTCCAAGGGGCCTGGGTCACCTCTCTAGCTCCCCCTTCTGCAGCACACACAGCTTGTCTTAGAGGATCTTGCTGGCTCCAAGCCACAGGTGCTTCTGTTCTTGCCAGTTCTCCCATGGTACAGCCATCTCCAAAATGTCGTCTGCTGGAACTGGACTGTACTTTCACAGTAGCCTCTCTTCACGGTACAAAGCCTCTACTTTTCTCCATGACCCTTCAATCCTGGGACTTCCATTGCTACTCCAGGTGCACTTTTACCAATGGCCTCCCCTTGCCTCTTACGGCCTCTCAAAGTGCCAATCCTCAGCTGTTCTCCATGAGCACTTCATGCCTTCAAAAATAGTACCAATTAGGATACTGTTACACATGAGCAAGTTCAGCTGCCACCACAAGGTACAAACCTGGTCATCTTTGAACATAGCTGTCGTGTTCTGACTTCAGGAATACTTCCCAGAAGACTTCACCTCAATGATGCTGGTCTCTTATTATTCACAGCTGACTCTTCAGTCACATCTGATCAGTATCCATTCTCCAAGTAAAACCTTACTTTAGTATTTCAGGTCTCTTGTTAATCACGGCTGATTCATCAGTTCCGGCTGCCCAACCACCACAGATTCCTCACACAAATTGCCATGTAGTCTCTGCTTACCTCTGAAATGTCACAAGCCAGGCCTCCGTTATCTGTACCACTGCTAACATTCAAATCTTTTAAGCTCCTACAGAACAACCCACTGAGCTCTCAATGTTCAGTGTCTTTTCTAGCCCAAAATTCCAAAGTTCTCCCACAATCTCCCCAAAAACAACATGATCAATTCTGTTACAGTCAGATCCACCATAGAAATACTCCACTATCCCAGTACTAACTTCTGTCTTAATTGGGGTTACTATTGCTATTATAAGACACTATGACCAAAAGCATTTTGGGGAGGAAAGGGTTTACTTGGCTTATGCTTCTATATTCATAGTGTATATTCATAGTGCATCACAGGAAGTGAGGACAGGAACTCAAACAGAGCAGGATCTTCAAGGCAAGAGCAGATACAGAAGCCATGGAGGGGTACTTCTTACTGGCTTTCTCCCCTTGGCTTCCTCAGTCTGCTTTGATCAAGGACACAGGACCACTAGCCCAAGGGTGGCCCTGCTCACAATTGACTGGGCCTCCCACATCAATCACTAAGAAAGTGCTCCACAGGCCTGCCTACAGCCCAGTGTTGTGAAGGTATTTTCTCAATTGATGTCTCTAGCTTGTGTGAAGTTGACGTAAAATTAACCAGCACATATGTCATTCTTAGGATCACAATAAACACAAACAGTAAAAAGTGTTACCAAGAGTGTAGAAAAATGCGGAAGAAAGCAAAGAAATTAGTGACATAATGCTGATAGAAATATAAAATGGTGCAGCTACTTTAGAAGAGGGTTCCTTGGTTCATTAAACAATAAAAGGGACTTATATGATACACTGATTCTACTCAAGTTTCTAACCAGGAGACTTAAAAAAACAAGAAACAAACAAATATTTTTCCTAGATAGCTTTGTCAAACAGACACAGCCGAGAGTCACCGGAGAAAGAAATCTTTTTTTTTTTTTTTAATACTTTATTTTTTTTTCTTCAAGTTACATCTCAGTAACAAACCCCTCCCTATTCCCCCTTCCTATCCCACCCTTCCACCCTCTTCCCCCCAGAAGTTTCCCCTTTCAGTCCAACAGATGGTTCCTTCTCTTATAACAGTAAGTATTATACAAAACAACAGATATAAATATGCCACATTTATGAGAGTTAAATGGCCCAGTATAACTTCCCAATGTCCAGTTTATACATATTTGGCCCCTGACTTTAACATTCTACTATCTAACCATCTCCTTGAGTTTAAAGGTCTATATGTGACTCAACATTCATACTAACTTGCAACACACTTTTAAGAGTATCTTCTTAGATCTATAACACCCTCTTGATTCCTAAACAACTCAAAATTTAACTATGAGTCTCTAGCTGTCTATTCTTCAACCACCTCAGAGACCTGAGAGGGATAAATATATTTGCTTATATAGGAAGTGCAGGGCCTGCAGCTTCCAAAACTAAGAAAGGACATACCAATGACTGCCTGGACAGTTCCCATTATCTCTCCATACATTCCTGCATCAGTCTTCAGCCTTTGGGTCCTGTTTCTATGACAGACATTTGTTGTAGAGCAGGGATTATGAAGGACTTACCTACCCTGTCTTGGCAGAGTTAGGCTGTCGACTTCCCTGCTACCAAGTTTTGACCTTTTTGGACAGTAGTCTGTCTGCAGTTGGTGCAAGGGGTTTTTTCATGCCAAGAGATAGGCTTGCCACTAATTCAACCATCTTACAGTGGAGGTTCCTCGATGCTTATCTTCTACTTGGAGTAGAATAGGGGGTGCTCTCAGGCGCTGATATGTCTCGATATGAAAATCGAGGGATTGCTGGGATCAGTTTGACCTGTAGCTTATCTGTAGAGATAGTCGCCTTGGTGGTTAATCTAAGTACCAGGACCCAAACTACAATTATTTGGGCAGGTAGTCCTGTGCTGTATAAGAAATCTAGCTGACCATGAAACTTCACGAGAGCCACAGGTTTATCCTGAAAGCATTATTTCCTCTGTGGTCCCTATTTGAATTCCTCCTTTGACTTCCCTCAATGAAAGACTGTGACCTAGAAGGAGAAGCCAAACAACCCTCTCCTCCCCTTCATTGCTTTTGGTCAGATTGTTTTATCACAGCCACAGGAAGGAAATTAGAATACCACGCACAGACACATCATTCAAGCATCCATCAGAGCACCATTCATAGTAACCCAAAAGTAGAAGCAGTCCAAATGTCCAGCTATAACAGATGGATCACTAAAATGTAATGTATCAATGCAATTGTGATAATCAGTATGAAGAAATAGAGGACTGGAACACACTGCAACATGAATAAGTGTTACAAACATCATGCTGCTGCAAGAAAACCAGATGAAAAAAACTGTATTGTTCAGTACCACTTATAAAATGTGTCCAGGAAAGTGATCTAGAGGCATAGAAGATAGATTTGTGGTTTCTGGGGACTACAGTACGAATGCAGAAAGAATGCACAGGGCACGTGGGAGGGATCTTTTGAGTTAACAGAAATCACATTGTAGTGAAGTTTGTAAAACTCTGAATTTATTAAAAGTCTTAACTGTGCACTCAAAATGGGTATGACACATAAACTTTATCCCAGTAAATATGATTATAAGCAAATAAATTAATAAGTAATTTGATAATATTACTAGATCTATACAACCAGGGAGAAATTCTCATTTTCCAGGGATGCCAGCTGAGGTATTTAAGGGGAACAGATGACATTCCTGAATCTAACACAAGTTTGAGCGAAAAAGGCAAATGCAGGGATTAAGCAAACAAAAACTAAGACTGTACTCAAGATTTCAGACTTTTAACTTGGAATTACTATACACTAATCCCATAGAGTTCTGTGCACTTAGACTATGGGTGGTGACTAAGGGGTTCTCTGCAGACATCAGGCAGATAGAAAAGTAAACCTTGAAGAGGTGAGAATGAACGCCCAGTTCAGAATGACTTAATCAACCTGGATCAAGACTTCAGGAAGTCTGATCCCCAGCAGTTTATTCCCAACAAATTAGAGCACAGTAAAATTTGGGAAAATGTTTCCTGGTATAATACAATTCACCACTCACAAGGAAGCGTAATTACACCAAACCTTGATTTAGTGTGCATGTCATTTCTTCCAAAAAGATTGGGTCTAGAGATAGGCTATCTATATTAGATTAAGGACCTAAGGAAGGCCTCTGTCAAACAGATAGCATAGAGGTCATTTTGGCTATTAGTCACCTCTTGTCCTGGTCGTGGGAGCGTGGGGAGCCCCTGACTGTAAAGGTCATTTCAATCACTAGCCATCTCCAGTCCTGGTTGTAGGAGTTTGAATATGGCCTGGCCCAACAGATAAATCACCAGGCTGTTAATTACTTCCAATTCCCAGCTTTCTAGATGGAAGAACAAGTTTTTCATCTATCCCATTGGAAAGACAATCCTGTGTACTTAACACTCCTGATTTCTGTGGGGATCTGTGGGTAAAAGGATCTTTATGCTGTGCTCCCAACGTCTCCTCCCTTCTAATTTTTTAAAGAAAAAATAGTGACTGTATTAGAGACCAATAGTCTAATTAATACAGGCAAGCATAAGAGAACTATAAGAATTTCCAATAGAAGACTGAAGAAAATTACCTCCCCCCCCCCCAAAAAAAAGAGGGTGATTGTCCCTGAGTGAGGATTAGGGCAGGGCTCTGTTCTTATCTTTCCAGGAGAATCAAAGCATCCATTCAAGGAACCCAGGGACAACTGGACAACAGAAACCTCAGCAGAAAACAGAAGCAGACACCAAAAGAAGATGAGTGACCCAGATGATTCAGCCTGACAGACACCCTCAATAGCTGTCTCCATCAAAAGCCTACAACCACAACAACTCAATATCGCTAAGACCGTTCAGCTCTACACAATGCCCCAGCCAGAACCTCAGTAAAGCCTGGAAGTTCAGCTTCTGCCTACAAACTCCTTAGGACATCTAAATAGCTGAGAACAGAAGGACTGAACATAAAAGCATTGTACTAACATTTTTAACCATTTTTCCATTTTGGTTCGGGCCCCAAACAGGTTTACTACAACCCAAATCAGCAGGAAGTCATTTTAAGAGAGCGTCTTCCCATACCCAGAGGGTGGGGAGGGTGTTTCTCCGCCCCCCCCCCTTTTTGGTTATTTGAAGGACAACTGAAAACTCTGTTATTTAGGGGAAGAGATTACAAATTGTTAAATGGTCCTGTTTAATGGGTTTTGGAGGTTAGACCCAGGGTATTCCTTCTTTCCCTTTTCTGTATCCTTCTTTATCTCCTATGTAGGAATGCACGGACTTGAGAAAAATTGAGACATAGACATAGCACAGGAAGGACCAAGAAGAAGGGTCAGATTATTGAATATGCCCTTATACCTTTGTATATTGATACAAAATTGTAGTATAGTTGGCTAAAGTGGTATTGACCATTGTTTATTGTGCAAAAATAAGATTGTATTGGACTACGTCGGTATTGATATTTGTATATTGATACAAAATTAAGATTATAGTTGGCCACAATGGTATTGACCCTTGTATATGGACGCAATATTAAGATTGTATTGGGCCACATAGGCATTGATCTTTGTATATTGATACAAAATTAAAGGTAACGCTTCCTAATGGTATCGTACCTAGAGATACTTAAAAATGAAATGTGAAGCTCTGGCCTCTTGATACCAACCATCTTAAAATGTTTAGGATAGTTAAGAAAAACAAACTCCTAGTCATGCATGCATGTCACCTTGTTAGCTACTATGACAGTCTATCACAGATATTCTCTAAGCTACTCAGTAATCAAGTTGTTAAGAGACAAGCAACATTTGCTTATCTAAATACAAGAGATAGATAGGGCATCTTCAAAAACCCCAAGAGATCTGCAGAATATGGCATTCAAAGATGTGGTCTTAAATTAAGATTTTTTTTTTGATATCGTGACATATCAGCTCCTGACAGCACCCCCTATTCTACTCCAAGTAGAAGATAAGCATCGAAGAATCTCCAGTGTGAGATCGTTGAATTAGTGGCAAGCCTATCTCTTGGCATGAAAAAACTCCTTGCTTCAACAGCAGACAGACTGCTGTACAAAAAGGACAAAACTTGGTAGCAGGGAAGTCGACAGCCTAGCTCTGCCAAGACAGGTTAGGTAAGTCCTTCATAATCCCTGCTCTGCAATAAATGTCTGTCAGAGAAACAGGACCAAAAGGCTGAAGACTGATGCTGGAATGTATGGAGAGAAAATGGGAACTGTCCAGGTAGTCACTGGTTTGTCATTTCTTAGTATTGAAAGCTGCAGGCCCTGCACTTCCTATATAATCAGATATATTTATCCTTCTCAGCTCTCTGAGGTGGTTGAAGAATAGACAGCTTGAGTCTCATAGCTAAATTTTGAGTTGTTTAGGAATCAAGAGGGCATTCTAGATCTAAGAAGATGGTTATAATAGTGATGCAAGTTAGTATGAAAGCTAAGTCAGTTATAGAACTTTAAACTCATGGAGATGGTTAGAAGGTAGAAGGTTAAAATCAGGGGCCAAATATGTATGAACTGTACATTGGAAAGGTATACTGGGCCATTTAACTCTCATAAATGTGGCATAGTTAATTCTGCTGTTTTGTATAGAATTTACTGTTATAAGAGAAAGAACCATTTGTTGGATTAAAAAGGGAAGCTGTTGGGGGGGAAGAGGGGGGAAGGGTGGGACAGGAAGGGGGAATAGGGAAGGGTTTGTGACTGAGATGTAACTTGAAGAAAAAAAAAATAAAGTACTTACATTAAAAAAAAAAAAAAGGAGCCGGGCGGTGGTGGCGCACGCCTTTAATCCCAGCACTTGGGAGGCAGAGGCAGGCGGATCTTTGCGAGTTCGAGGCCAGCCTGGTCTACAAAGCAAGTCCAGGACAGCCATAGCTGTTAAACAGAGAAACCCTGTCTCGAAAAACCAAAAAACAAAACAAAACAAAAAAAAAAGACTGAAGAAAGGGGGATATCCACCTTAACCAGGACGGCCATTCAAAGGTCACTTGAGAGATTTTTGTCTATCTCTTTACTTAAATCATTAATTTGACAAGCAATAGTATAGTAAAAAATCTGACACATTAAAGCAACACATGCCAGGAAATTGTTGACAACAAAGATTATGCTTGTAGCTCTATTTTGTAAAGCTACAGCCTTCAACACACCCTCAATTCACCTCAATTCAGCTCTAGGCTGATTTCTGCTAATATTTTACTGTAATATTAGTAGTTTTTTTAAACATACAAGCCATTTTTGAGAATTCTCTTTATGTTCCAATAATTTTCATGGGATAGTGAATTAAAAAGCTATAGGGGATAAAATCCAATGAATGCAAAGAATCATCACAATTCTTGGGGTGAACTCTCTTAATTCTATTTATTGATTGCAAGAATTTACTGAACAAAATGGTTGTAACATGGCTTATACTATATAAATCTTTATAACCTGCAGGAAGGGCAGTACATGTAGTATTTTCATAAACACACACACAAAAAAAATTATTCTAAAGGCAGTTGTTTGCCAGAGAAAAGAGTGTGCACAGATGTCGAATTTCAATAAGGAGGAATATAAGTACATCCAAAGCATAAAAAATATGATAGAAAAACAACATTGACAGAAATAACAGGGACGCTTTACGATGTTTTATTCTATATTGTCTGCTGTTATTTATGCGTAGTAGTTATGAGTGACTCCTATGCTAAACGAATTTCTCCTTAGGAGCCTAGGAATAGACAGGTCTCCTCTGATCCAAAGGAAAAAAATTGTTGTTGTTGACTGACATTTCCCAATGAAGCCAGTGGTTATTTCCTAAACTAATCACAATAGTTCAGGTTGGCATGCATAAGGGGAGATTTAAATTCAATACAATGTTAACTTAAAAAAAATTAGGTTAATATAGAAATACTATTTCAACATTTAAGACCTAAATGTGATTATATTTATGTTTTCAATCACGCTTTAAACACTACAAAAATTAGCTATTATCTTTCTCTGTTTCATAAATGTCATCTTTCTACTTGATAATTTTCTTTGATTGGGTAAAAATTAATCTTATCTAAAGTGAGAGGTGAGAAAGTGTTTCCTAAAGAGAGCATTATCCAGTTCTCATGTGGTTACTCTGGATTTTCACCCCTGAGAGTATGGAGTGGGTGTTGGAGACCAGCTCTGTGGACAGTGGAGGAGCTCCTGGTTGCCTCAGTCAGAGTGATGCATGAAATGCCCTTGAAAACTCACCTCAGAATTTCTGATATTAAAGAAGTTATCACCCCACTAAATTATTGATCTACATCACTCACTGAAGGTCAGGTCTTAATGATAACAAGTGTATTCATTTTCATAGATATTTCCATAACAGCAAAGACGCTTCATTTTCAAGTTCCCTGTTGCCAATTCTTCTACCTGTACAGGGCATCACAGCCATGACACATACAAGATGTCAGCAGTCCAGGTTCTATGTGAGCTCAGAAGACCTGGAGACTGGTCCCACCAAGCATTGTGTGGGCTCCCTCCTTGAAGTTTCAGGAGAATCTAAGGATCATGAGTAAACTTGCCCCTCATCATGTGGTTTTGTCACTCAATTGTATTCAGAAGGAATCTTTAAGTTCTAACTTGTGATGGAGTACTAAGCATTATAAGAGAAAGCAGGACATAGTTGTAATCCTTTCGCCTTCCCCTTGAAAACAATATTTCTAAAATTACTTTACATAGCCTCTTCTTAATCACAGCTTTCCTTTCCCTAACATACCTAACATAGACTAACCATCCTGAGGGGAGAAAATGCAAAAAATCATTAGGGGTGTGAGGGTGAGTGGTACTACATAGGAGTGGGAGGCCCAGCCACGGCTTCCTCCTAACCCAAATCTAGGTCATGAAATCAACTGTTTCTCTCTCTGCTTTTTACACTTGCTCATTCTCAGGGGGCACCTTTGACACTAACCAACTTTATATAGTTGCTCAAGGCTGGAGAGATGGCTCAGCTATTAAAGGCTAGGCTCCTAATCAAAAATGTATAGTTGCTCAATAGATCATATTAAATGGACTCCTAAAAGGAAACAAATTTAAAAGACAACTGAGTCAAGATGTGCCTGTGGGACTGTTTCTGTCTGTTTCTGCAGCATTATCAGCATATATCTACCTATCCGTTCTTGCTTCCCACACTTCCTTTTGTATCTAGCACTCCCTCTGGATACCTTTATTTATGTGATCGTTCCAATTAGCAAATCTCCCTGGGTATTTTGACCACCACGTGTTGTGTTGTTTCACCATTAATTTCATCAATATTCAAGTTCTAGACAACGTCTTATGGGGGGAGTGCAGTGCACCTTCTTCCCATATGTCTTCCTTACTAAAATTTTATGTGTATGTTTGTGTTGGAGTGAATATATGCCACATGTGTGTTGAAGCCCATGTAGGCTAGTGAAGGGTCTGAGATTCCTGGGAGCTAGAGTTATAAGTGGCTGTGAGCCGCCCACTATGGGGTTTGGAAACTGAACTCAAGTGCTCTAAATGAGCAGGAAGTGTTCTTAACTAGTAAGTAATCTCTTCTTAAGAATTTTACTTTTACTTTTTCATTTTTTCATCTTTTACTTTTGCTGTGTGGCTATAAGCACTTTTGGAGTAGAACCTTTAAGACAGACAAATCCACATCCCCAGGAAATGCTCAGTCCATGGAATTAACGGTTGAAGGAATGCAGTAATTTTTATTTTTATTTTTTTAAATTTTCAAATTTCACATAATGCTTTATTAGTTTGTAACTTTTTAATTAATTTATTTAATTTACATTCCAATTGCCATTCCTCTTCCTCCTCCCAGTCCCACCCTCCTACCTGGTACCAGCCCACTCTGGGATATCAAATCACATCAGGACTAAGTGTGTCCCCTTCCACTGAGGCAAGACAAGGCAGCTCTGCTAGGAAAATAATACCTAGAGGGAGGCAACCATGTCCAAGTCAGAGATAGTCCCTGTTCCAATTGTTATGGGATCCACTTGAGTACCAAGCAGTCCATCCAATTCATATACGTATTGTGCCTAGGACCGGTCCAAGCATGTTCTTTGGTTGGTGGTTCAGTCTCTATGAGCCTCCTTGTGTCCAAGTTAATTGGCAATGGGGGGTCTCCTTGTGCTGTCCTTGATCTTTCCAGCTTCCTCAAACCTTCCCCCTGACTCTTCTTCAAGACTTCCTGATTTTCTTCTTATGTTTGTCTGTGGGTCTCTGCATCTGTTTCCATTTTCTGCTGGATAAAGCTTCTCAAATGGCAGTAATGTAAGGTTCCTGCCCAGATCCCTCTATTCATTCATTTCTGATGTTCATTTTATTTCCTGTACTCAGGGGGATTCAAGGATCATCCCTTGTGCCATCCTTGTTATTTAGTATCTTTGGGCTTGTAGATTGTAGTATGGTTCTCCTGTACTTAAAGGCTAATGTCTCCTTATGAGTGAGTAAGTTCCATGGGTGTCTTTTTGGGTCTACCTTATCTCACTCAGGATGATCTTTTCTGGTTTGATCCATTTGCCTGCAAATGTCATGATATCTTTGTTTCTGATAGTAGAGTAGTACTCCAGTGTGTAGATGTACCACAATTTCCTCATCTATTCCTAAGTTGAGAGACACCCAGGCTGTTTCCAGTTTCTGGCTATTACAAATAAAGCTGTTACAAACATAACTGAGAAAATATCCTTGTGATTTGGTGACACATCTTTGGGGTATATGCCCAAGAATGATACAGCTGGGTCTTGAGGTAGAACTATTCCCAATTTTCTTAGAAAGTAACAAATTGGTTTCCAAAGTAGTTGTACAAGTTTTCACTCCCACCAGTAATGGAGGAGTGTTCCCCTTTCTCCACATCCTCACTAGCACATGCAGTCACTTGATTTTTTTCAATTTTCCTGTATCTGTTGAGGCTTGCTTTGTGACCGACTATATGGTCGATTTTGGAGAAGGTTCCGTGAGGTGCCGAGAAGAAAGTGTATTCTTTTGTTTTGGGGTGAAATGTTCTGTAGATATCAATTAGG
>CAJQZJ010033226.1:2392072-2417485 GCA_907164525.1 Lophiomys imhausi | reverse complement strand
AAAAAAATAATCTCACTTACCTTTGCTCTTGTGGTGCGGCTGGAGTGCAGGCTGGATATCAGGCATACAGGCGGGGCCGCTGGTCTGTGGCTGGAGCCGTGGGCTGGATTCGCTCCTGGGCTAGATCTCTAGCCAGAGCTCCTCTCCAGACCGGTGACGGAGCTGGCTGATCTCAGGGTTGTGTTCCCGGGAACTGCGTGGGCTCTTTTACCTGGTGACCGGTCTCAATGTTCGCTGTGGGCATTCAGACACCGTCTGTGTTTCACTGTAGGCTAGGGGACCTCACATTCACTCCACAGTGACTAATCTCATTCACCTACTACTCAGATGCACTGCTCTATGGTCGGCACCATCTTGGATCTCAGTCACTTGATTTTTTTATCTCAGCCATTCTGACAGATTTAAGATGGAATTTCAGAGTTGTTTTGATTTTCATTTCCCTTATGACTGAGGATGCTGAGCATTTCTTTAAGTGCTTCTCAGCCATTAGAATTTCCTCTGTACCAGCTCACCTGAGCTGAATGCTGTGCCCCAAACTCCACTGTACCTTCCCTGCTCCACCAGTGGTGACAAGGCCTCACTCCCAAGGAGCACCCTTCTGACCCTACACCACCTGGGGTCTCCTTGAACCCCAACACCTATATTAGATCTCCCCTCCCCTCCTCTTCACCAATCCCCCACCCTGTCCAATGCCGAGACCCTCCAAGCTGCTTTGAGCTAGGAGTAGTCCCTCCAAACATCATCTTCTGGACCTGTGCCTATCTGTGAGATGCTGACCTTCTTCCCCAGGACCATTCAGGTTGGATTTCTCCCTTTCACTGCCCTCACCATCCCTGTGCCAACCAGTGCTCTGGGACAAAGCCAGCTCGCCTGAGGTGAGAGCTGTGCCACAAGCTCCACTGTACCTTCCCTGCTCCACCAGAGGTGACAAGGCCTCACTCCCCAGGAGCATCCAGATCCATCCTTCTGACCCTAACAACTAGGTTAGATCTCCCTTCCCTCCTCCCCACAAACCCCCAACCCTGCCCAACATCCTGGGACTGACAAGTTGCTCTGAACTGGAGGAAATCCCTCCAAACACCATCTTCCAGACTTGTGTCTCCTGGGATAGGCCAGCCTTCATCATCAGAAACACTCAGGATCACTCAGGTCCACTCAGGATGATTCAGGACAATTCAGGACCATTCAGGACCACCCAGGATCACTCAGGACCATGCAGGATCACTCAGGACCATACAGGATCATTCAGGACCATTCACACAGTGCATCTGGCTAAAAGGCACAATTTGAACATGGGATCTCCAGAGAGCAACTAGAAAGGACCAGGACCACAGACCTGAAGACTAAGCAGCAGGGGATCTGCAGCTCTTGCTTACAGACTGTGGCCTACCAACCACTGCTGACATCACTAGGAGGACCAACTGTATTTTAGGAACCTGCAGGCTCAGAATAACACTTTCCACCCCAATCCCTGACCTGAGCTCCCAGTTGGGACACAGCAGGAAGGGGTGATCTGTGGGAGACCAATTGAGAACCAGATCCTAACACATGGTCACACCTAGCCTGTGGAGAGATACAGGTCATGAAGGTTATAAGGCCTTCACACCAAAGCTCCTTCCTTGACACCAAGTTCAGAAGGCACCAGGAACAAACTGCTAAAGAACACCAGATGGCAACAGGCCAGAGAAGGGACAGAACTGACAAAAGTGAGGGAAATATGACTCCCAACAAAATTCAGCCATACTAATACAGCAAGCCCTGACCATCCCACCATAGCTCAAACAAAAGAAGATGATGATAAATCTATACTTATGAAAATGGTAGAGGCCTTAAAAGAAGAAAATAAATCCCTTAAAGAATTTAAAGAAGTCATAATCCTACAAATGAAAGCAATGGAGAATGCCATTAAAGACCTCCAAGCTAACTCAGTCAAACAAGAATGGGAAAGAGACAAGGCTGTGAAAGATCTGCAGGCAAAGACAACCAAATTGGAGCAGGAAATGGATACAACAGTTCAAGACCTGAAATTGGAAATAGAAGCAATAAAGAAAACACAAGCAGAGACAGTCCTGGAGAAGGAAAATCAAGGAAAGAGAACAGAAACTATAGACATGAGTATCACCAATAGGATACAAGAGATGGAAGACCGAATCTCAGGTGTGGAAGAGTCGATTGAAGAAATCGGTACAACAACCAAAGAAAATGAAAAATCTAAAAAGTCCTCACCCATAACATTTAAGAAATCAAGGATTCGATGAAAAGACAGAACCTAAGAATTATAGGGATAAATAAAAGAGGAGACTCCAGCATCCAAGGATCAGGAAACATTTTCAACAAAATCATAGAAGAAAATTTCCCAAACCTAAAGAAATAGATTCCAGTAAATATCCAAGAGGAATACAGAATACCAAATAGATTAGATCAGAAAACAAATTCCTCTTGCCACATAATAGTTTAAACTCCAAATATACAAAACAAAGAAAGATTATTAAAAGCTGTAAGAGAAAAATGTCAAGTAACATATAATAGCATACCCATCAGAATTACACCTGACTTTTCCTCAGAAACTTTAAAAGCCAGAAGGGCATGGTCAGATGTTCTACAAGCCATAGGAGAACACAGGTTCCAGCCTAGACTACTGTACTCAGCAAAACTTTCAATCCCATAGATGGAGAAAACAATATATTCCATGACAAAACCAAATTCAAGAAATATCTACCTACACATCCAGCTCTTCAGAAGCTCCTAGAAGGAAAATTCCAACCAAGAGAAGGTAACTACAGTCAAGAAAACACAGGAAACAAATAACTCCACTGCAGCTAAACCAAAAGAAACACACAAATGTACTACCACCACCTACACAAAAGTAGCAGGAAATAACAAACTAGACTCACCTCATCAATAAAAAGACACAAAATTACAGAATGGATCTGTAAACAAGACCCATCGTTTTGCTGCATACAAGAAATGTACCTCCAGCAAAGATAAACTTTTCCTCAGAGTGAAAGGTTGGAGAAAGGTTTTCCAGGTGAATGATCCAAGGAAGCAAGCTGGAGTAGCCATCCTAATATCCAATAAAATGGACTCTGAACCAAAATTAATCAAAAAAGATAGGGAAGGACACTATATACTTGTCAAAGGAAAAATTCATCAAGATGACATCTCAATACTGAATATCTATGCCCCAAATAAAAGGGCACCCACATTTGTAAAAGAGAAACTACTAAAGCTTACACCACACTTTGATCCCCACACACTAATAGTGGGAGACTTCATCACTCCACTCACACCAAAGGACAGGTCATCGAGACAGAAGCCAAACAGAGAAATAATGACACTAACAGAGGTCATGAATCAAATGGACCTAACTAACAGGTATCTATAGAATATTTCACCCATAATCAAAAGAATATACACTCTTTTCAGCACCTCATGGAACCTTCTCCAAAATTGACCATACAGTCAGTCAAAAAGCAAGCCTCATAGATACAAGAACATTGAAATAACCCCTTGTATATTATCAGACCACCATGGATTAAAGCTGGAATTCAACAGCAACAGAAATAACAAAAATGCAACACATTCATGGAAATTGAAAAACTCTGTACTCAATGACTCCTGGATCAGGGGATAGATAAATAAAGAAGGAAATCAAATACTTCCTAAAATTCAATGAAAATGAAGGCACAACATACCCAAACCTATTGTACACAATGAAAGCAGTGCTAAGAGGAAAGCTCATAGCATTAAGAGCCTTCAAAAAGAAAGTGGAGACAACTCATATTAGCAACTTAACAACTGAACTGGAATTTCTAGAAAACAAAGAAGCAAACACTACCAAGAGGAGCAGACAGCAGGAAATCATCAAACTCAGGGCTGAAATTAATAACTTAGAAACAAAGAGAATAATACAAAGAATCGACTAGACCAAGAGTTGGTTCTTTTGATAAAATCAACAAAATAGGCAAACCCTTAGCCAAACTAAGTAAAAGGCAGAGGGAAAATACCCAAATCAACAAAATCAGAAATGAAAGGGGAGAAATAACAACAGTCACTGAGGAAATCCAAAGAATCTTTAAGTCATACTTCAAAAAAACTGTACTCCACAAAATTTGAAAATCTAAGTGAAATGGTTAATCTTCTTGATAGATTTCACCTACTTAAGTTAAATAAAGATCAGGCTAACAAATTAAACAGTCCTATAACCCCTAAGGAAATAGAAACAGCCATTAAAATTCTTCCAATGGGAAAAAAAAAAGCTGAGGGCCATATGGTTTCAGCACAGAATTCTACCAGACCTTCAAAGAAGAGCTAATATCAATACTCTTCAAACTCTTCCACAAAATAGAAACAGAAGGAACACTGACAAACTCATTCTATGAGGTCACAGTCACCCTGATTCCTAAACCACACAAAGACCACACAAAGAAAGAATTTCAGACCAATTTCTCTTATGAACATAGATGCTAAAATACTTGCAAACCAAATCCAAGAACACATCAAAAGTATCATACACCATGATCAAGTAAGCTTTATCCCAGGAATGCAGGGATGGTTCAACATATGAAAATCCACCATTATGTTTTGGTAACATAATCCACCATATAAACAAGCTGAAAGAAAAAAAACACATGATTATCTCACTAGATGCTGAAAAACATTTGACAAAATTCAACACCCCTTCATGTTAAAAGTCGTGGAGAGATCAGGCATACAAGGATCGTACCTAGAAATAATAAAGGCAATATACAGCAAGTGGTACCCTATATCAAATTAAATTGAAAGAAACTGAAAGCATTTCCCCTAAAATCATGGAAAAGGCAAGGCTGTACACTCTCCCCATGTCTCTTCAATATAGTACTTAAAGTTCTAGACAGAACAATAAGACAAATAAAGGAGATCAAATCATAAAGGACGAGTTCAAATTATCCCTATTTGCAGATGATATGATAGTATACATAAGTGATCCCAAAAATTCCACCAGAGAACCCCTACAGCTGATAAACTATTTCAGCAAGGTGACTGGATAAAAACTTAATTCAAAAAAAATCAGTAGCCCTTCTTTAAACAAAAGATAAATGGGCTGAGAGAGAAATTAGGGAAGCAACACCATTCACAATAGCCACAAATAATATAAAATACCTGGGGGTAGCTCTAATCAAGCAAGTGAAAGACCTGTACAGCAAGAACCTCAAGTCCTTAAAGAAAGAAATTGAAGAGGATATCAGAAAAGCTGGAAAGATCTCCCATGTTTGTGGATAGGTAGGATCAACATAATAAAAATGGACATCCTACCAAAAGCAATATACAGATTCAATGCAATTCCTATCAAAATAACAACACAATTCTTTACATTCCTTGAAAGAACAACTCTCAACTTCATATGGAAAAACAAAAAATCCAGAATAGTTAAATCAATCCTGTACAACAACAACAACAAATATATATGGAGGTATCACCATCCCTGATTTTAAGCTATACTGCAGAGCAATAGTAACAAAAACAGTATGGTACTGGTATAGAAACACACCAGTTGATCAATGGAATTGAACCAAAGACCCAGAAATAAACCCACACACCCATGGTCACTTAATTTTTGGCAAAGAAGCCAAAACCATACAATGGAAGAAGGAAAGCATCTTCAACAAATGATGCTGGTCCAACTGGATATCAGCATGTAAAAGAATTCAAATAGATGAATGTTTATCACCTTGCAGCAAAGACCTTAACATGAAACTGGACACACTAAATCTACTAGAAGAGAAAGTGGGGAAAAGCCTCGAATTCATTGGCACAAGTGACAACTTCCTGAACACAACTCCAATAGCTCAGGCCCTAAGACCAACAATCAATAAATGGGACCTTATGAAACTGGAAAGCTTCTGTAAGGCACAGGACACTGTCCTTAGAACAAAACAGCAGCCTAGAGATTGGGAAAAGATCTTTACCAATCCTATATCCAAAATTTATAAAGAACTCAAGAAATTAAACACCAAGAAACCAAATCACTCAATCAAAAAGTGGTGTACAGATATAAACCAAGAATTAACAAAAGAGGAATCTCTAATGGCCGAGAGACACTTGAAGAAATGCTCAACATCCTTAATATCAGGTAAATGCAACTCAAGATGACTCTGAGATTCCGCCTTACACCTGTCAGAATGGCTAAGATCAAAAGTTCAAATGACAGAATATGTTGGCAAGGTTGTAGAGAAAGGGGAACACTCCTCCATTGCTAGTGGGAGTGCAAACTTGTACAACCTCTGTGGAAATCAGTCTGGTAATATTTTAGAAAATGTGGAATAACTCTACCTCAAGACCCAGCTACACCACTGCCAGGCATACATACAAAAGATCCCTTACCAAGACACAAGGACATCTCCTCAACTATGTTCATAGCAGCTTTATTTGTAATAGTTAGAAACTGGCAACAACTCAGATGTCCTTGAACCATAAAATGGATAAAATAAATAAATAAACTGTGGTACATTTACACAATGGAATACTACTTAGCTATCAGAAACAAGGAAATCATGCAATTTGCTGCCAAATGGATAGAACTAGAAAAGCTCATCATGAATGAACTAACTCAGACTTAGAAAGATACACTTGGCATATATTCACTTTTAACTGGATTTTAGCCATATAGTACAGGATAATCATCCTACAATCAATAGACCCCAAAAAACAGGAACATGGACTTGGTTACCTGTTAGAGGGACACTCCACCCTAGTGGAACTGCCATGTATGCCAGCTGTGCAAGAGGAAGCTCTTAGACCTCATGTGACTAATGAACTCAGGGGATCTGATACAGGGAGGCATTCCATACCGGAGAGGTGGGAGAGGGATTAGAGGGTGGGTGGGTAGGACATGGAGGGGATGGAGGGATGGAGCAGTAATGGAGTTATAACTTGAAGTAATAAATAAATGTTTAAAAAAAAAAGAATTTCCTCTGTGGTGAATTCTTGACTTAGCCCTATACCCTCTATTTTGATTGGATTATTTGGTTTGTTGGTATTTAATTTATAGAGTTCTTTATATATTTTGGATATTACTCCTCTGTTTGATGTGGGTTAATGAATATCCTTTCCCAATAAAAATAAAAATGTACTTAGCTTTTGCCAAGCCAGGTCAATTAGAATTTTTTAAAAATTAATTATGGTTTCTTTAATCTCACAAAACATTTGAGATCTAACAGAATTTAAGAATAACTTCATCATACCAGCCATTTATTTCTCAAAAGAGAAAGAGTAAGATATGAACATAATAAGCCAGTGAATGAGATGGAAAAGAAAAAAAATAAGTAGAACTGACGAATTCTATTTGTACCTAGTACACTCCATGGTGATAATGAAGTAAGTCATTCAGAAAAAAAAGAGTTAAACAAAACATATTTAACAAACTAAAATACAATCAGAATGGTTTTCTGGTAGTTGGTACTCATCTGCAAGTGGCATTTTGATGAAAAGCTTGGAGACTGGATTACACCTATTGATCATATTGATGGCAATCAAGCTTGCTTGCTAGCAGCTGGGAGGGAGGCTGTTTGGAAATGCCACGCCTTCTCTGTGCTTTTGCACAGGGGAACTGTGCCTTGGGATCCCTGGCTAAAGAAGCAGTAACTTGAATTTCACTACATTTTACATTGTGGGAAAACTGTTGGGCTAGTTTCCTTCAAGACATCTCTTGCAATTCACTTTCCCACTTCTTTCCTCTTCAGGACTTAGGGATCTCTTACAGAATCCCCATGCCTTGAATAATAAGTAGACAAAACCAGCTACTCTTCCATTGAATTTTGTATGTCTCAAGTAAACATCCTTAATCTAATCTCTGACATTTGGGATGCCTGGAAGGGGAGAAGCCATGGAAAGGTCAAGTCTTGTGTTTAGCTGTATTTTTGAGAAAGAAAATCAAGTTTCAAGTTTGATATAACCAAATAATGTAAGAGCAATTCAAAGGTGGTTCCAGAGAATAAAGTTGACAAAAGAGACTATATTGATGGAACACATACCACACTGTCTGTGCCGATGATGCCCAGTAAGTTAGTCATGGCCTACCTTTCAACTACAGTAAGGAGAACTCTGCAGGAAAAAAAGAGTAAAATTCAGAGATTTGAAGCTATGTGCTCAAATGATAAAACTAGGATATTTTGCATCAGGGATTTGAAGATGGATCTTTCTAACAGCAAATATCCTGCCCACGTAGGGACAAAAATACTCTTTCTTAAAGAAGACAAGTGAATGGATGCTGTAGTATTTTGAATAAGAGTGTTCCCCATAGGCTCATATATTTGAATGGTTAGTCACCAGGGAGTAGAACTTAAGGTTTAGGAACTGTGGCCTTGTTTGAGGAAGTGTGTAAGTGGGGGATGGGATTTCATGATTCAAAACATTTACACAAGGCCCAGTGTTTCTCTCTGTCTAATGCCTACAGATCAAGATACAGCTCTCACAGTGACGATAACAGACTAACCCTCTGAAACAGTAAGCAAGTCCCCAATCAAAAGGTTTTTTTCATAGCAATTTCCTGTGTCATAGTGTGTCTCCACAGCAATAGAACAGTGTGTAATACATATGTCCCCAGACAGGAAGAAAGTAGTTTAAAGATGGAGAGGTTGGGACTCTTGACATATGCTCCCAATTACTATCCAATGTGACTCTTCTCTCACAGCCCCTAGCATCCTCTCCGTCATGGCCAGCATTCTCAGGACAGGGTTGTCATGTAATTGGCACCTGAGTGAATTCTGTCCAGCTAGCTCTCCTAGCCTTTGGGACAAGAAAGAAAGACAGCATTTCTCGTGACCACAAGGAACACTGCACAATTGCATTTTGGCAATTTTTAATGCAGTAGCATCCTGTGACTGTTGCCTGACAGTGCTCTCTACAGGCATTGCCAGATCCAAGGCTTCTTAGGTGAAATGTCTCAGGCAAGCCATTTCGTATTCTAAAACATCCGTTTTCTCTCTATTTTGCAGGAGCAATCAACAAATGCCTACTCTTAAAACAAAGACTAAAAGCAAATGAAACACTGCCCATACCCATGATAGGCGAAATGTCTAGTGCAGTGGTTCTTAACCCGTGGGATGCAGCCCCTTTGGGATGGAATAACTCTTTTGCAGGAGTCACATATCAGATATCCTGCATATCAGATATTTACACTATTATTCATAACAGTAGCAAAATTACATTGATGAAGAAGCACAAAACGGTTTTATGGCTGGAGATTGCCACAACATGAGGAATTGTATTAAAAGGTGGCAAAATTAGGAAAGTTGAAAACCACTGCTCTAGTGTGTAGCCACAGTTTAAGACATGGCCTCTGTGTTTGTTGTGCCTTCCATTAAATTACAAATGCCCCGAGTATGATAGCAATGGTCTCGGATTCTTTTAGGAGCCTGACCAGTTTTCCCTGATGAGCAAAGAGCCAGGAAAGCTTTCAATGAATTTTTCACTGACTTGTCAAAACTTTTAAATAGACTGCAGTAGCAGTGTGCTAGCTCATAGGACATAGTGTACTCACTGGGCTTTTGGCTCTGACAGACTTCTCAAGCATAAATGAGATGCATTGTGTCTAAATATCTTAATCAGCTGAAATAAAATTACTTAAAACTTCCTGCAGAATCTTATTCCCTAGTGACTTTTGATCTAAAATTTTTTCTCATCCAAGAGCCATATGTGCACTGATATAGCAAAGAAACTGTGGAATTGTGGGGAAGGGGAAGGAGGGTGGCAGCTAACATAACTTGTGGTCATGTTATTTTAATAAGGTTTCTTTTACTTTTTTTTTCCTTTCTCATTTTTGTTAGTTTGTTCCTTTTTTGTTTTGTTTTGTTTTGAGACTGAGTCTCAAGTAGCACACACTGGCTTTGAACTTCCAACTTTTCTGTTTATTTCCCAAGTGCTGAAATTACAGGCTTGCTCTTCAATGTCAGGTATGAAAGTGCTGGGAATCACTCAGGGATTTGTGCTTGCTAAATAAGTGTCTTACAAACTGAGTTATATCACCATCCCCTGAGATGGGTTTTTTGCTACTAAGATCACTGACTTCTCTAGGCCAGCATGCTGAATGAAGTCTCTGACATTACAGTGACACTTCAGAGACACTTCATGAGGCTTATCATTTGGACTATAAATTGGGGTAGAATAAGAATGATGTCAAGACCCAGAGGAAACTAGTGAGATTAAAGAAAAAGTTAACTTGAGGTATGTTTTTATAGCAATATGAGTTACTTTTAGGATGGATCATATCACCTTTGGATCATCCTGAACTAATATTTAGGATGTAGCATTGATATAATCTTGATGCTGCATTTCTCTATTCTGTGAGATTAGGTAATCATCATTAAATACCTTTATTCAGTCATCTAGAGTCAGTATGTTAATTGTATAATTCTCAGCTTCTCCAAGTCTGAAACAGATACATCAGAAAGTAGTACAAGGGAAGTGTTTGTTATAATGATGGCATCTTAGTCAGGACAGCTCAGGATAGGTTATTCCCTAGTAGTTTAGAACTGGAAAAGTGATAGCACAGAACTGGACTTCTCAGTGCATCAAGCATGAGACAATTATAGTATCATGTCATAGGTCTGATGCAAATAAGGTAGCAAGAATGCCAAAACCACCAGAACTGAGGAAGAACTTGTCTCCAGATGGCAGGAGTAGCTGAGGAGTCCAGATGGCAACAGGAGTACAGGAAGAAAAATGGTCCTAATATCCATTGAGCAGAGCTCAGATGGGCTGGAAAGAAGGGAATCTGAACTTAAGGCAGATATTCTAGAGTTGGACTGGTAAGCCTGTTGTTTGAAGGAATCTATTCATATACAATAAAGCTCAGAGTAGTAGCTAAGAAGAATAGAATATTTCTTCTGTGGAAAATAGTGGACTAAAAGGAGATTTGCTATATATGTGAGACCACTGCGGCTTGAATGTCTGATTACAACTAAGGAAATGGCCTCCCAGGAAGTGACCCAGCCCAGTAGACAGAATTCTAGATTACCTATGTGACAGGGATAAGTTAAGAGTCTATAGTTTGTTACTAAAATAACAAGATACTTACCAGGGTCCATCTGGTAGAGAGAGAGACAGAGACAGAGACAGAGATACAGAGAGAGACAGAGAGCAGAGAGAGAGAGAGAGAGAGAGAGATTGCTGAGTCCACATGAGAGGTGACATTTATGATGTGACCATCTGTGACAGTCAGATTATAAATCCTTGCCTTTAGATAGTGGGGTGTTCTGGGATAAGATGACATTGTTCATATATATTCTTTTACACGGATGGCCTAAAGCCCTTGAAATATTAAGTGCAGGCAGAACCTTATCTCTATGGTTTTAAAACTTATAAATTCTATTCCCATTTCATCATTATTTTAAAATATAAATTCCATTAGTCTAAGTAAAATGGCTTTTTCATATAGTATAGTGCAAACACAAAGACTTTGTAATTAGGTAGAAGTCTTGGCTCTGTGGTTTCTTAGATGGGTACTAAAGCTATGTTGTATATAAGTAAAATCATTAAGGACTGAAGGTAGGCAAATTACATTATTAAATAAAGAAAATCATGATATTTTTACATTATTTATGGGAATTGATAAAACTAGTATTCATGATATCTCCACTGGATTCAATAACAGAATGTGTCTTGACATAATCAGAATTACAAAGATAATTGACACAATAACAATTGACATAACAAAACCCTCAATAAAATTTTAGCAAACTGAATCCAGTGTTGATAGGAATTACATGCCAATCAACTGGGATTTGGACAAAGTCTGCAAAATTGGTTTAACATTTGAAAAATAAACATAACCCACTACATCAATAAACTAAAATATCAGTAATGCTTTATTATAGCAGTAGATATTTTTTAAATGAACAAAACCCAGCACCCATTCAATATATTTTTTAAATGATTGGCAAATTATACCTCTCCAGAAGTGAGGAAAACAACAGAAAGTCAAACCAAACACAGTAAAATGGAATGAGTAATAATGATAAGCTACTGATGAAAGATAAAACAGAAGAACAGAGGAAGTGTAACCAAGCCTAAATGCTCCTTCAAGAGACTAACATGATTGATACCCCTTTATCAAAATTATCAAGAAAAAGAGAGGGGGAAATTATTGTCATGATAATTTTTAAGCAATAGTATAGTCTGCTCAAGAAGACCTTTAAATTACAAGAAAAAGATAGTGAACATAGTTTACTATATATTAATAAACCTTAACATTTATAAGAAACTGGCAAAGATTCTGAAAAAAAAAACACAGATAGCCATAAGCATAGAAGACATGGAAAAATCTCAATAATATGTATCTATTTAAACTAAGACCAGGCCACTGATATTTCCCTTGGCTATCCATGATAAAAAACATGGTAAGATTCCATTGCTGAAAATATCACACAGGACACAGACAAATCAGTCTTAAGCCAACCTGTAGACAGTGAAAGCTGGATGGTTTTCACTGAGTTCTTACGTGCTACGCAGGCTGCCAGGAGAAAAGGGGACATCAATGATCTTCTTACCCAGTGACCGACCTTGAGTACTACAAGACTGACCTGACAAGCAAGATGTGCCAACTGGTGCAATCATGCCATGACTGTTATGGGTAACTAATCACTTTCTGCCTGAATTTGGTACTTTTCCACAAGAAGAAATTTCATACTATAGGCCTGCTCAAAAATCTGTAACTGCAGAGGCAGTAGCCCTAGAATAGATTATAATGGTTTAGTTTTCTTGAGAGAATTAGTAAGGACTCTTAAGACAAATGCAGATCAGACTGGCACATGGCAGCACATAGTCCTGGTCAATCATTGAGAGGGTACTCTGAAAGCCCCGGAAACTGAAGGGAGCTTGTAGATTGCTGTTGCTTGGATGCTTGTGGAAGCTGGGCAGAGATGGGCAGAACGCAGTTCAGGCCACAGCACAGGGAGAAACACGGACAGTGCCTTGTTGAGGGGTGTGGCTGAAAAATCTCATTTTGAAGCCTGCTGATGGTGCAGCTGAGAGTTACGGCTGCAAAGCCACAGAAGCCACAGGAACTGTCATTTACCATGGGAAGTCACAAAACTCTCGAGACCACCAAAGACCACCAGACCATGCCCTATATAAACCAGACAGCTCCAGTGAAGCCCCTTGGTCCCTATAGAGGAGAAGACAGGAACGCATGCGGGAGCGTTCGAAGCAAGATATTCCATCTGCCCTGAGGCCACACTCATATAGCATGAGCTCTGCGGCAATAAGCAGCAGGCAAATGAGAGCCTCTGAAAGGGGCGGTGGTCACAAGTAAGTCCCAGAAGGCCAAGAAAAGCCACAGGGACAATGGCAGCACATGTAGAGTGGTCTAAGCAAATGATTGAAGTGCAAAGCTTGCTGAGGAGACCATAGACAGTAAAGGTGGCCTGAGAAAACTAGGACAGGCTGACCCAGAGCGGCAAGTGCAAAGCCACAGAAGCAGGCAGGGAGACAGTGACAGCACCAGCCCAAACTATGGGTCATGCATGGACGATGAGGTGACCACAGAGATAGAGGCTGCAGTTCTGAGGAGACTGTAGAGACAGAGCCCTTTTGAGAAAGTCAGGGACCCCTTGAAGTCAAGCTAAGGCCAGGAAGCTAAAGACTTAGCCAGAGGGTGTAGAAGCTACACTGCGGGGATTCTGATACTTTAAACAGCAGCCTGAAATATCCATGGACAGACTAGGCTGCACAAGGCATATCTGTTCCACATATAACTGAAGCCGGCCCCCAAGTGAAGCAGCTGAGGGCAATTGGCTGCATGAATCAGCAGACACTAGGCCCAGAGGAAGCTGAGTCAAGCTGAAGATGAGACTGCCGAGACTGCCAGAGCCAGACTGGGACTGCTGAGTGAAGTGTGACTGCAGACAGACTGAAAACCAAGTTTCCCTCACAGACCTGTGCTACAGAATCCTAGTATCCTTTCAAAAGGGTTAAAGTAGGATTGTTTAGGTGTTCTTAGGTATTAGGTTCTAGGTATTATTAGTTGCTTATAGGCATTAGGTAATACATATTAGGTACTATAGGTTATAGGATATAGGTGTTTTATAGGTGTTTATTAAGGCATTAATAAATATAGGTTAATAAAATTCTTGTTTACAATAAATCTTATTATTTTGTTAAATTTTGCCAAAAAAAGGAACATCTCATCAAATCACCTTGCAAATATTTATGGTTATACCAATAGACCGGAGCTGCTCTCAAGTTTGGTCAGAGAAGCTTTTTGCAATGGGCAGCTGTCAGCAGAGAACTGTATAACTGCACTTATGCATAAAAATGATTAGAATGAAAGCCTAAGTACACAGCTCTAAATGGACATATGCATTAACTTCCCACCACCAAGGATTGGGGAACATTGTAGAAGAGAAGCTACAAATACTGTAAGAGCTGGAGGATGGGGAGAGAGCTGTGATATGCCGTCTTCTTGACACGACATGGCCATGGTGCTCATAAACTCACAGCAGCTCCGCTATCAGGCCGACTTCCTCTGCCACTGATGGCATTAGATTATCTCGAGGATAATTATTGAGGAGTCAGTGAAGATAGATGCTTGCTAAGCGAGGGAGAATCACTCTTTTTTGAGCATGTTGACACTGATAGGCTTTCCGTGCCCCAGTGGATGGCCCCACACCCATGCATTTATACATCGCTAACTAGACTTAGTGGGCTATCAAAAAAAAAAATGAAGGCATGGTATTAGAATGGGGGTGTGTTTAGGGGATTATAAGTGGAGTTTGAAGGGAGAAATGAAGGGAATGTATGATCACATTCTATTGCATGAATGTATAAAATTCTCAAAATACAAAATAGATACAGGCCATATGCCCTACACAAAGGGAAACTTGGAATGGGTATAGACACAAAAATAGCTAACAAATCTTCAAAACTCCTAGAAGAGAAAGAAAAACATCCAGAGGACCTTAAGTGTGGCAATGATATTTTCAGATGAATCATCCCAGGCCTGATCCATGAGCAAAATAACATGATAAAGCACTGTTGCATAGAACATAAAAAGAATTGTTCAATCTCTGAAATTAGAAAATAAACAACTCAGTTTTTAAATGTACAAAAGATCTGATCATAGAATGTATAGATAACTAACTAAAGATATGAAAAGTGTTCCACATTATGAGATACAAATTGAAAAATGGTGGAAATATCTGCATATACCTGTTGAAATGTTGGATTAAAAAACAAATCAGTATCATAAAATTCTGGTAAGACCACAAGCAATAGAGACTCTAATTCCTTGCTGGTGCACGTACAAAATGACACAATTGTCTTGTACAATTTAATTTTTTTATTTCTTTCAAAAGTAAATGTACTCCTACCTTATAATCCAGTGACTGGACTCCTTGGCATTTAGCCAAATAAAAACTCAATATCATCGAAAAACTTTACACATGAGTGTTTACTATCCAGTCTTTATTCACAACTACAAACCTTGGCAGCAACCAGTACATCTTTCCATTGATGAGTGGATAAACAAACTGTGGCAAATCTAGGTTGTGTGGTATTATTTAATGTTAAAAACAAATTAGCTTAGAGGAGTCTTAAATTCACAATTTAAGTGATTAAAGCAATCTTGAAAGGCTGCATGCTGGGGAATTCCAATTTCATGGCATTCTAAAAAGGCAAAATTTTGGGAGGGACTAGAGGAAAAAGAGGGATAAGTTAGAGAACCAAGGATGTTGAAGGCAATAAAACTGTTTCTATATTGTACTATAATGCTGGATGCATATCACTTTACAATCATCTAATCATAATGTAGAAGGCACAACTCTTAGCAATGAACACTACTGTAAAGTAGGGACTTTGAATGATAATGGACCCAATATAGGTTCACCCATGGCAATGGTGTAGTCTGGTGCAGGATGTTGACAGTGGAGGACAATGTGCCTGTATGGCAAGGAGCTCTAGAAAGGTACAAGAATGCTCTGTATGTATCAAATCTACTAAAGGTTGTTGATACATTCTGTTCATTCTGCTAAATTTTTCTAATAAAGCATCCCTAAAATATAAAGCAATTTAAAATTTTAATTTAAATTATATTAAGTTTAACTTAATAAATGATGGTATATAGCATTATTACCCCTATAATTTTAACTGTTTAGCATATACTTAACACCAATATGGAGTAATAGAATTTTTTAAATTATTGTTCTGCATCTGAACTTAGTGTTAACACCAAGAGCACACAAAATCATCTCAACCCATTACATAACCACACAGTCTTGAAACTATACCGAAAACATAGTCTATGTAAAGTCGAGTTAAAAATTGGACTGTATATGTGACAACAATGAATTTTCCAGCCATGTTCTTGTGATAATGAAGATTTCTGGAATTCTCAAATAGCACAGTAATGAAACCACACATATTAACAGACTGTTCAGTTTAAACCTCAACCAAAAATAAGCACCAAAGTTGATATTATACCAATATGAGTTATTGATCAATCATTCTTAAACTCTTTTGTGGTCTAATTTGAGAAAGGACAGCCACAAATTGCTTGAACATTGAAAGTGATGTTGTTGTGTTTTGAGGACTATGGCAGGGGGAGGGGAAGAAATACTCCTTACAAATACTGAGAAATGATTCATCTCTTTGGTCTCTAATGTCAAGTAAATATCTACATCCTTTCAAATATTGCCTTGGTCTAAGCAGCCTCATCTGGCAATGGCAGATGTACAGTACAGCTCGGTGGCTTAAGTCACACTTTGTAGTCAAGACACATGAAGTCTCCTCGTCTTTAGGTAAACTGTTCATGTTTTCTGCAACTCAGTCTTTTTGTCTTAAAAAAATAAAATATTCCCTACCTTACATGATTGTTTTGAGAGTCAGAGAAGTTATGTTACATAATGTTTTGTGAAAGCATCATAAAGAAGGTCTATCACACTTAGTGTTAACTTCACAGATTCCATTTCAATCAAACAACACAGTCCAATAGTTGTTCATCCATCTATCTATCTATCTATCTATCTATCTATCTATCTATCTATCTATCTATCCATCCATCCATCCATCCATCCATCCATCCATCCATCCATCCATCTATCTATCTATCTATCTATCTATCTATCTATCTATCTATCTATCTATCCATCCATCCATCCATCCATCTATTTATCTATGTATCCATCTATTTATCTGTCTATCTATCTACTCATTTACTTACTCAGCTCAACAAACACTGAGTATCTTTTATCATCATCACTTCAAGTGATAAATGGCCACAGTACACCATCCAGTATGCTAAGAACAATAAGAGACATGGATTAAATATCTACCTTGCTATAAAGCATTTATGAAAGTTTAATCAATACTGGGATGTGGGCACAAATAATAAAAATACAAAACAGACATGGGGCTGAGTCACACAAACTGCACTTATTAAAATGTTGAGGGGCTGCAAGACAAGAGTAGCCTTGTCCATAGAACAATCAGAAATGTCTTGAAAGGAGATGATGTTTAAGCTAACACTTGCAAAGAGAGAGAGGGTTGGACTCTTAAAAATGAAGGGGCTACAGACTCCTTGGGCAATCTGCTGCCAAGGGATACATTTATCACAAAATCTTAGACTCTGGACTTAAGAGCCATCCTCCTCTCCCCTTACTGTGAAGAAACTGAAACCCACAAGAGGAATTAGACCCATAACACAAGTTAGGTTAGTGGCAAATACAAACTGAAAATTCAGACAGCCTGACTCCCATTCCAGAAGTCATCTGTTTTGTTAGCACTCACTGAACAGCAAGTGCTGCTTAATGCCCTGTTTAGATATTCATTTTCCACATGTCTAGTTAGCAGAGCTGAATTACAACAGGACCTGACTACCAATAACTTTGTTTGCATTTGGCATAAACACAGATACATAGATGATGCTCAGCTGGTCTAAGTTGAAGCATAGCGCCTAACTCACACAATTACATGATTGCTTCTCATTGCTGCTCTAGTATTGATCTTGATATTGAGCTCAATTCCACACCAATCTATAGTCCTTATAATTGTTCTTTATTTCATGCCACTAACATTTATTGTGTCATTCTTATACTGATAGAAACAGACACCTAGAAGGTACACAACTTTATATTTTATTTAGGGCATATAGATGGATAGCTGGATGTTTTTTGTCAACAGTAAGAGAACAGTAGCCCTCAACAAAACAAAAACAATCAAACTTCAGGGCTGACTATTATAAAAATGACAGGGCAACCAGCAAATGGCCAAGGTAACCTGACAAATTAAGAACAGTATAGTATGAATTTAGAGAGTAAAAGCTGGAAGAGTGAAGTAGGAAGAGATAGCCTATACAAATACAACTGGAGAAAAAGAAATTTCCTGTTTCCCACTTTTTCCTTCTGTTCTTTTTCCTGTTGTAACGAAAGCTATATTCATAATTATGGGTATGAATGCATTAAAAGACAGAGCCTAGCTGTGAATCTTTGATTCCGTTGATCTGGCTCTCCCCATCAAAGGCCTACATTGGGTTAAAATCCAAGATTCATACTGACTTTGGTAATAAAACAAAACAGCTGGCCTCATGGTCTGCCTTTGGCTCAGGCCTGAGTGCTTAATGAAGAGTTCATTTACACATAGTTCCAGTGAGATTTTCAGAATTCTCTGCATCAGGTATTAAGCCAAGTCTAAGATAATGATAATGTGCTCTCTACTTCTGTTCTCCCCAATGCCCTGTGTATCTGGGACCTGTTCACTGGGAACCTCAGGGTTCTCAAAAAGCAGGAGCTTTAATTCATGCACAAGGTGTTCCTAGACAGGTCATTACAAAATCAAGACACTCAAAGATCTGTCCGTCTATTTTCTTATACTAGAGAGACCTGAATTTAAATTGCAGCTCTGTTACTTCTAAGCAACTAATTGGATATTTTTCCTCCTTTAAAAAAAAACAGATTATAACAAAAACAAAATAACAGAAGATAAATGAGTTAACAAAAATGAATCTAATCTATAAACTGTAAAGAGCTGTATATGTTGTGTATTACAAATGACACTGACTTCACCCAAGGTCAAGGGGAAATATTTTAAACAGTCTCAGAGAGATCAGCAGCAGTGAAGCGAAGCCTGCTGTGCTTCCCTGGGAACAGAGTGGAAAGGACCTCCTCAAGGTCACACAGAAGCCCTCCTGGCTGCACTCCAAGGGGCAGGGCTACATCTGGAGCTGGTAGCAGAAAAAAAAATGTAAGTATCAGCCAGGTAATATTGGTTTTAAAGGTATGGATGGTGCAAGACTGAGAGGGTCATGGAAAGTAGCAGAGGCCTGGCATTGTGTGGCAGGGTTGGGAGAGTCCGTAGCAAGCCACCGAGTGCAACAATTACCCAAGGAATAGCCTGACTTACATCACTTAAGAATATTTTAGTTGATCATCCCATCACTTCCATAAAAGCTAGTGCTCAGCTCCCAGAGTGAAAATTCCTATCTTCAAGGCGTTGACCCACGGCCCATATTTTATTTATACGATTTTCACCAGGGGGAAGTATTTCCTTTATATTCTTTTGCTTGTTGCTCATGAGCTTACTCATATCAATTTAAATTTTTAGAAAATATTGCACCTTAATTCTTAGTTCCTCTCATGGGTTCTTTTATTGTTGGGGTGATGGAAGAGACATGGTCTTTTGTATCTCAGGCCTCAAACTCATCTTGTAACAGGGGATAATCTTGAGCATCAGAATCTCTTCCTCCTTTATCTCCCTAGTGCTTGGATTTTGTTTGCATGACACCATGTTCAGTTCACATGGTGCCAGGGATTAAAGTTAGGGCCTTGTACATGTTAGGCAAGTACTCTACCAACTGAGTTACATCCACACCAAATTCACTGATTTTAAATGAGCAAAAACTATCAGATCTGTGTACTGTAAGGCAGAATGCTTCTGACCTAATGACCTCCCACTAGGCTTCAACCCTTCAATATCTTTTCAATACTTTTCAATTTTCTAAAACTGAGGACCAGGCTCTTGGCATTTGACACTTCTTATGTTAAAAAAAAAAAAACAAAACATAATATTCCCCTTATTGGACGGGCTCATGTGACATACTTTATCAGAAAACAAAAACAGTTAAATGAGGAAAAATGGGAAATGACTTTTTATGTAGCCAAGGAGAAATAATTATATCCCATAAAAGAAATTTAAGCCCGCAACACAATTCCATAAAAGAAACGTAAGCCCACAAACAGGTAGGTGCGTTCTATAAGACCCCTGTGAGTTCTGTGCTCGGGCACAGCACAAGACTGGAGCTGTTGGGAGATTCTTCCGTATCCATGCTGCCAAGTCTCCGACACTCACTTTGTTGTCCTCACAAAATGGCAGAAGCAACAATATGTGATGACCCTCTTGAGTTATTTGGTCTCAGAATTCACACATTTTCTCAGCATCATTCATTCTGCACATAAGCTTCTCAGTTCATGAAACCCCAAAAAGATACACACTTCCATCTATTCTAAAAAGACAGAGGAGAAGCCTCAAACCAGAGATGAAGAGAAATCCAGACCTGGGTACAAGGAAGTGTCCATGCAGCTGTAAGTTCTTATACATTTAGAAGAACTTTGGAAACATAAAACCATTGTATATGTTATTGGTTGGCCTTGTGTGATGAAGTCCATGCAGTCAAAATCACAATGAACACTCATTCACTAGTACAGCCCTTTATCATTTGCAATGGCTCTCCCATATATTCAGTCATATATTCACTATGAAATATCTCTCATGCAGGAGGTTATGTTAGCTACTCTTTCATACTATGTTAAAATACTTACTAAGCTAAAGCATATCAGTGGAGTAAATATTTTAGCTCAGGGCTTTATGTGATCACAGCAGGAAAAACACAGCCATGTGTGAGTCCACATAACAGGAGTGCAGCTGTTAACATTGCTTAGACAATCAGGAAGCAGAGAGAAACACTGAACAGAAAATGGGGCTGGGATATAATCCCCAATTCATGCCTCTCTGTGACCTGTAGAAAAAAAATAATTAAATTATGTTGGGCGTCATTTGTAGAAATAATTAATTAAATTGTTTACCAATATTTAGATTATATTTAATTGGTCAGGCAACGGTTAATTCTTAACCAGCCATTATAAATGAGCACACAGACACCACATGGATTTTAACAAACCTTGGCCTGAATTGAACAATTTTGGCCCACCTAAATTAGTTCATAATTCTATTACTCAAATATGACCCCATATATACATACATCCCTTTGGACGACTATTCTCCACGATATGCCCATGTTCCTGGCAATGTGGAATGAGGTTCTTTTTTCTAACCCATGATATGTGTCCTCCTTCTTCCTGCTCCTGGATGGAATGCCTTAATCCTCTGTCTAAAGCGCAGGCTTCCTGTTCTAATCTCAGGAAGTCCACCTTTCTCTGTCTTTGCACAATCTCAGGCCTCAGCATTTTATTTAACCAATCAGAGACAATGTAAGTAACAGACAGCAAGCAGGACCAATTAATTAACATTTATAATGCTTAACACTACACCATCAGTGACCCACTTCTTCCAGCAATGCTCCATTTCCTATAAACTCCATACTCAACCAAAACAACACGACCAGCCACTCAGTTTGAACTAAGTATTCAAACACATGAGCCTGGAAGTAGAGTGGGGTCATTTCACACTCAAACCACAAGAGAGATGATACCCACCTTTCATTTAGGGAAGTAAAATCATAGTGCATGATTTTCTCTGACCCTCACTGGTCAATTATTGAGCCAACCTAGGACCTTGGTTGAGCTAACCTAAGACCTTGGTCTTTTAACTGCATACATCACTATATTCTTCCACAAAATCACCAGTAATTCTCCTGTAAAGTTCACAATAATGCCTACTTAGTACACTTCCTATCAGAGTAGCAAGCAGTATTGCATGAGATGTTCCCAAGTTTCCTTATGTTCCTCCTTCTCAAGGCTCAAACTGTTCCTTATTAGTACTGAGGACATGAAGGCTATCATCTAGCTATTCCATGATCTCTATTTTCTCTATGTCTTTACAGTCAGCATCCTCACCTCGTCTAGCTACTTCTTGGCTTCCTTTACTCATCAAATGAATAAATATAGATCTTATATAATTTTCCTGCTTGGGGATACCTGTGAGACTCATCACTGGGTATGTTACTAACAGATACAACAACCTCACAGGATCTTTATAAAGTTTTAAAGAAAATAGTCAATATAAACAAATGTCATATATAGGGTGAATCTAATTTGCCCCTAATCTGAGGTACTGTGTTTCTATCCATATATGTTTATAAGCTAATAGATGTTGTTTGATGCAGCCTTGCTGTTACTTCTAAAAGATATAGACTTTGTTTTGTTATTCTCTGTGCTATGTGTGCCACGTGCTTGACTCTCTGCAAGAAAACATCTTCATGAACTTAAAGGATATTGTGAAAAGTCCATGTAAAGTGTAAGAGCCTGTGTAAATTCAAAGACTTAAGACACAGCTACCATTTTAGAATACTGAAAATTGAGCCAAAGAAAATAATAATAAACAAAATATCACATTCTCCATGTGTTCTGGAAAGTGGAAAGTCATTGTTGTGACTGCAGGGCTTAATGCCATGTGTCTAGTCCCTATAATTGAACTGATTTTATTTCAAATGCAAATGTGTAATCTAATGCAACCAGACAGTAATTTGAGACTAATTATTCTTTCTTTTTAATGCAGCACAGAGAAGCAGGTCTGTGGTTCAAAATATCATAAGCCAAGAAAGGAACACTCTGGTAGCTACTGAAGGCTCCTGAGAGTGAGGAATAGGAGGAGGTACCAGACATTTATAAAAATAATATTGCATGCAAAGAAAATACATATGAATTCCCAAGTATTGGGATATTTACTTTTGACAGGACTTTAGGATTTAAAAGTATATATCATTTGGTCTTGCACTCAATGAAAACAAAATTCTGTAGAGATCAGGTCCCAAAATAACCAGGTATTGTATGATTGCTATTGCCCTGAGGACAAGGAAAATTAGCAAATATGTTCACTTCATAAAGAGAGAGAAATCTTTGTAAAGGATTATTTGAATTATACTTCCATGGTGACTAGTTTCACTGGTGTACAGATTAGGGTATTCCAGGGAAAGAAAACACCATGCAACATTTGGGCTAGAGAGAAGACAGGACCAGGGATATAGAAAAGGCTTTCAGCATTTGAGGAAACAGCAAACTCTCAGCCATTTTGCCCATGCTACCCCACTACCCATCTTACGGTAAAAGCTGCCTGTTTGGTTAGGACAATCCCCACAGTAAATGTCTCTCCTGTGAATGCTTTTTTTAAGCACTGGTGATGAGAAGCAAGAAAGTTCAGATGTTCATGTTTTTCCATTCCTTTCCTGACCCTCTAGCAGAGAAAGAGGGATGACCAAGGGGCTTGGAAATGCCCATAAAGCTGAATCTACACTATATCTTCAGAAAGTTTTGATTTATTTTTACTTTTCATTCCCATCCTATGTGCTTAACACAAATGTGGAATCTGGGGGAGTTAAAGCCAGCATCCCTGGATAAATAAAAGGGATACAATGCTTTTGGAAGCAAGTAACTTTCCAATGAGCAAAGAACTATTTTTATTTTAGACTTTCACTGGAACTGTTTTCTAAATCATTGTCCACATGTATTAAAAATGATGCTTACTTATAGGTTATGATAAATTTAAAGACCGAAGGAAGAGAATGGATGAAATCACCAAAGGCATTCTAAGAAAAATGAGCAATCTAGTAACTAGCCCAGAGAATCCCTCATTTTGACATCAATGTCTTCCCTCAGCTTTCCTCAGTCCACACTATACTTTAGACACATTATCAATCTTTAATCTTCAAGTTTAAGAACTTGCATTTTAACTGTTAGTCTATTTGAAATGTTTATTTTTATTTTATTTTTTAGAGCCCATTAAAATATGAAGTGAAGGGAAGAAATGTCATTCTTTCCAGTCCTTAAACATGTGATATGTGCACATAGAAAATGATAAGCTAAAAAGGATTCTAGAAAGCATTGTGATACAGTTAGGAGTGTTATTTCTATTCTCTATGGGACCACCTCCATGTCTTTTTTTATATGTATATGTATTGGAAAATATCATATAAAGCAACGGTTCTCAACCTTCCTAATGTTGTGATCACATAATACATTTTCTCCGTATTGTTGTGGTGATCCCCCAACCATAAAATTATTTTGTTGCTATTTTATAACTATAAATTTTCTACTATTATAATGCAAATATATGATATGCAAATAGTCTTAGGCAACACCTGTCATTCAATCCCGGAAGGGGTCACAACCCACAGATTGAGAATCTCTGATCTAAGACTTATTGGGATTTACTATACATTAGTAAACAGATGATATAGAGGTGAGGGATAAATAATTGATTTTCTAATTTTATAGTTGTATATACCAGGAATGTCATTCTAGATCCTAATGATGCCAGAACTTGCTTTTTTTTATACAAAAATGGTAATTTTGTCTATGAGACAAGAAAGAAAGAGAAATAGCAATATTGAACTTTGCAATTATTCCAGGTCTCTGTCCTGAAAACAAGCACATTATGGACTGTGGGTATGGGAGAGAGCCCACAACAGAGGGAGGGTATCTTCTTTCACTGAGGAGTTAGAGACTTAAGTCCAGAGAAGATGAGGCATCTGGAAGTTACAAGGAATAGTTTTAGTTTTCGATGTGCTGTGGGAAAAGGCACCAGAAGTATTACTAGGGTGTTGAGTCTTCTCAGTAGACACCTTACCTTTCATAGGCCAGACAATGCAAGCGTAAGGAAAGTACAGACGGACAACAGTAAGCTAGATGATCTTCCATTACATACCAGCAAAGGTCAAGGAGGAAAAAACATACTCATCAGCTGCCTGAGGAATTCAGAAGAGACTCATGAGATTGCAATATAGTAAAAGCAAAAAAAAAAAAAAAAAAGCAAGCTCTATTTCTCTAATATAAACCCCATCAAGATTTGTATTAAAAAATCTCCTACCATGATCAAAGCCTGGTGCTATTTGTGGAAACAAAAAAAAAAATTAAAACAAAACAAATAAACAAAAACTGTATCTCAATAAATAAGACTTTGCTTTATCTAAAATGAATTTTAAGTCACAAATCACATGGCAAAGCCAAGGATAAAAACTCATAACCAAAGAAGAATCAGTCCATAAACTAGGATTTGAGGACACAGAGAAAATGAGCAAAAATGAGTAAATAAATACAATGGGATACTTTCAAAATGGAACTTATATAGAGTAGAAAAATAAAATCTATAAAAATAATGGCATGCTGAGCCCTCGGGGGTGATCACACTTTTACATGAACAGAAAAATAAAATCTATAAAAATAATGGCATGCTGAGCCCTCGGGGGTGGTCACACTCTTACATGAACAGAAA
>CAJQZJ010033226.1:2381226-2392062 GCA_907164525.1 Lophiomys imhausi | reverse complement strand
GTGGTCACACTCTTACATGAACAGAAAAATAAAATCTATAAAAATAATGGCATGCTGAGCCCTCGGGGGTGGTCACACTTTTACATGAACACAGCCCAGGGCCCATCATTTGTATGCTGCTTGCAATTTCGGCTGATTTTTTTTTTTTGTAACATTAGCCTTTTGTCTCAACTTTCTAACTTATAAAAAGTTAAACAAGTCACAAACAATGAGGAAAAATACTACACATCCACAAGTAAAGTTTAGTTATCAGTTACAGTAATTTCTAAGACCCTTTTGTGTTCTGTAACTTGTTGAAATGTTTTCAAAATTAAATATTGGGGCTATCATCTACTAATTCCTCAAGGAGGTCTGAAGAAAATTTCATTTGGTCTTTAGAATATTATCCAATAAAAGAATAAGAAACTGAAAAAATTTAAACAAAATGAGATTAACAAGAATGGGTCCTTACATAAGAAAATATCAATAAAACTAAAAATATAATCATGAAAATAATTCATACAAATAAAATGCTAAAAAATGAGACTCAGTGGTTTGTGGAATGGTGCCAAATGACTTTTCATATATGTAAACAAAGCATCAGGAAAGAAAACTATTTAAGTAAATAATTTCTAAATATTTTCCAAATTTTAGAAAAATCATAGACAGACCCAAGAAGCTCAATAAACTCAAGAAAGACAAACACCAACAAAAACCACACCAAGAAATACCATAACCAAGTTAACGAAATCCAGCAACCAAAAGAAAATATTTACAGTAGTTATTTTTAAAGACATTTCATACAGAAAAAAAAGAAGAAAGATAATAAACTACAGACTATTCATGCAAACATATGAAAAGCAGGAGGCAATGGATAGACATCTTTTAAGTGTTTTAAAATGTTATAAAACTCACCCTATATAGCTAATTCCAGGCCAGTCAGGGCTATATAGTGAGACCCTATCTAAAATAAACAGAAAATAAAACAAAACAAAAATGTTGTAAAACACGGTCCACACTATGAATCTCTAACCTACACATTCCAGGAACTTGTGTTTTAACTTTTAGTCTGCTAAAAATGCCCAGTGTAAAATGTTTAATAAAATGCAAAGGCTCTCATAGCACTTTTTTCCCCAAAAATTTATTTATTCAAGTTACATCTCGATAACAGCCCCCTTCCCCTTCCCCTCTTGGTCTCACCCTCCCATCTTCTTTCCCCTCCCCCTCTATCATCCTCAGGTGATGGGGGCCTCCACATATCAACTCCTCTCAGTTCATCAGTCACATGAGGGCTAAGAGCTACCTCTTGCTTTGGGACCTAATATGGCATCCCAGCTAGGATAACATGTCCCAGTAACAGACAACAGTGTCCATGACAAAGACCATTCCCCCTCTACAGGATATTAAGAAGGAAAATGTTGGATTTTCCCTAAGCTTTACAAAATGAGGCTTTTGTTCACAGTGAAATTATCATTCAAAAATAAAAACAAAATGAGTACTTTTTTCAACCAAGAAAATTCTGAGACCTGTCTCAGAAAACCTGCAGGACAAAAAAGTACTGACATAAATTTTTGATTACAGAAAATAATGATACAATTGAGTGTATTAAAAAGGATGAAAATGTCAAGAAGATACATAAGAATGTAAGTTAAAATTTTAATTTATTAAGAGATAATTGATTATGAAAGAAACTTTACAATGATATATTTTAAGATATATAGCACGCAGGAGTATAATGTGTGAAAATAAAACACGGGATAGAATGAGAAAGTGAAAATATATTGTGCTTTTAATTTCTTAAATTTTGATGGAAGTTATATAATGTTCTATAAAGGTAGACTACTTTTAAATTTTATTTTAAGTAACTTTACGTCACAATTGCAACTTCCCTTCTCTGCTTTCCTCCCAGTCCCTCCCTCTCACCTCAGTTCCCCATCCTCCTATCCTCTTTTTCTCCTCAGAAAGGGCTCAGAAAAAATGAGGCCTCCCATGGATATCAACCTGCCTTGGCATATCAAGTTATAGTAGGACCAAGAACATCTATGTGGTTAGGCAAGGTGTACCAATTAGGGAAAAGGGATCCCAAGGAGGGCAGCAGAGTCAGATACAGCTCCTGCTCCTGCTCCTGCTCCTGCTCCTGCTCCTGCTCCTGCTTCTCCTCCTCCTGCTCCTGCTGTTAGGAGTCCCAGATGTAGACCGAGCTGCAGCATTGTTACATATGTGCAGAGGTAACAGGCTTTCTGTTTGGTGGTTCTGTCTCTGTGTGCCCCTATGGCCCTAGGTTAGTTGGTCCTGTGTGTTTTGTTGTGGTGTCCTTGACCTCTATGGCTTCTTCAATCATTCATCTCTCTCTTCCATAGAATTCCCAAACCCCACCTAATATATGGCTATAGAAGTAATTCTGATAGGTCTGACTTTATATGTTATTAGGCCTTTTCCCCTTGCAGTATTTAATATTCTTTCTTCTCTACATTTAGTGTTTTGATTATTATGTGGTAGGAGGACTTTCTTTTCTGGTTTAATCTATTTGCTATTCTGTAAGTTTCTTGTATATTTATAAGTATCCCTCTGTTTGCATCAGGGAAATTTTCTTCTATGATTTTGTTGAAAATATTTTCTGGGCCTTTGAGCTGGGAATCTTCTCCTTCTACTCCTATTATTCTTAGGTTTTGTCTTTTCATGGTGTCTCATATTTCTTGGATGTATCCTATCAGGAACTTTTTAGGTTTAACATTTTCTTTGACCGATTTATCAGTTTCTTCTACTGTATCTTCTATGTCTGGATACTTTCTTCCATCTCTTGTATTTCTGTTGATCATGTGTGTGTCTGTAGTTCCTGTTATCTTACCTAGGTTTTCCTTCTCCAGGGATTCCCTCTGTTTGTGTCTTCCTTATTGCTTCTATTTCTATTATTAGGTCTTGAACTGTTTTATTCATTTCCTTCAACTGTTTGATTGCATTTTCTTGTATTTCTTTTAGGGATTTATTCATTTCCTCTTTAAAGGCCTCTCTTATCTTCATAAGATTGGATTTAAGGTCATTTTCTTGTGCTTCAGTTGTGTTAGGATATTGAGGGCTTGTGGTAGGAGAACTGGGCTGTGGTGGTGCCATAATGCCCTGACTGTATGTTGTTGATTGTGGTTTTACACTGGCCTTTAGACATCTGGGTTTTGCAGTTATTATAGGTTTAGATTCTGATTCCTGAGTTTTTCTTTGTTAGATGGGTGTTTCTTGAATGCTTTTCCCTTGGTTTCTGCTTCCTCTCTATCTACTGGCTTGAGTGGTCTGGAGTTCTGATACCTACATAGTCTCCATATCCAGTAGGGTGTCTCCTCTGGTGCTACCTTTGCCTCTGGGGAACCTAGTACCAGCATGACCTAGTACCTGGTGCTGGAGGACCTCCAGGAAAGCAGGTTGGGTTGTGGGGTGGAAAATGGAATTAAGGAGGTGGGGTGCAATTTAAGGCTCATGAATATCACAGGGGAATACCACAGGAAAGGACTTATGGAAAGGTCTTTCTTTTTCCCTAAGGACTGCTGTCATCCAGGAGTACAAACAGAGTTGTGGGTCAAGAAATGGAGCACAGGGTATGAGGTGCAACTTACTGCTGTCGGGTGTGCTTTCAGGGGTGTAGGCCAGTAGGATCCTGGAGAGAGGAGGGGGTTACCTGGTGTCTCTGGATCTGGCAGGCCTCTGGGGAAGCAGGCAGCGAAATAAAGCACAGGGTATGGGCTCAAGGTAGACTACTTTAAAGAAAACACATGTATTTTGCGACGTGGAACCACCATTGAAAGCCTAAAACAAAGAGTATAAATAATGTACCAAAGCAGACCATAGAATAAAATACTAAAAACCTGTGAAAATTTAAGAAAAATATCCAATAGCTTGATAACTTTTAAATACATTAGCAAATAAAATCTAGAAACCTAAAAAAGAGTGATGTGTATACACTCTGGACAAATATTTTTTCCAGGGCATACCAACTTGATTTAATATTTAAAAGTTGGCAATGTAACCTACTATAGTCACAAAATAAAAGAGAAAAATCCCATGGCTGCCTATGAGAGTGCAGACAATATCTTGACATAATTTACTACCCAGTCATGATTATGAAAAACACAGAAAGCAAGCCAGAGACTAGGGGAGCCCTGCCTGGCACCACAGACGTCAGGCAGATGGGCACTCAGGAGAAGTGTTCAAGAATTAATCCCTAGACAAACACCAAGCTAGTATCATGAGTTTTGTACAGGGAGCTAGCCTGAGATGAACACAAGTCTGGTGCCACACAGGCCTAGGGGTCTGAACTACTGAAGATAACCCCTGCCAGGCTCCATAGGGAACAAAGCACGAGTGGAACATAGCACTCCTGAGACAAGCCCAGACACTCAGAGACCCCAGGCACCACTAAGAGGAGCAAGTAAGTGGTGGAGAAATGGAAAAGAAAGAGAATCAAAAGGATGTGAGCACAACAAAGAGAGGCAGAACTGGAGACCTGAGGGCAGTAAAGAAAAACTTGATGTGAGTAGCTGTTCATACCACATAGGACCATGGTGGTGTCCTGGCCTCTGCTGCCACCAGGGGTCATATCTGAGTCCATAGCCCTGCACCAGCAGGGATCTGTTACAACAAAAAGCCAGGAGGAAATCCCTGGATTAGGCTGCCACCCAGGGACATGTTGATGTCTGACGACTGTGCAGAACTGGCCCAACCCATACCTGGGCATCATGGAAGAACTGGCTCTCCAGGCATGAGAACAGAAGATCTGACCCTGCTCCTAACCAGCTCCAGTCCTTAGGAGAGCAGGCCTTTTACATTTTGGGAGTTGAGAGTGAGCTGGCTCCAAGGATGTGAACATGGGAGAGCTGACCCTATAACTCGTCTCTCTGTGGTGGCATGGACAAGGAGGGAGACCTGACCTTGGGGTCATGAGAGCAGAATAACTGGCCAGGTCCTTCACCAGCTGCAACACTCAGTAAAGCAGGCCCTGTACCTCTTGTAGGCACCAGAATAAAGCTGGCCCTGGATGTAGGAGTTGTGGTTGAGCTGGCCTCGAGGGTGGGAGTGTGGGAGACTCATTCTTGCCCTTTGTCTGCTTTGTGGTGGTGTTTGCAAGGGAGAGGAGATCCCCTCCCCTCCTTTTTGCCCTCACCATCAGTGGCAAATAGATCTGGCCCTGAGGGATCACAAGAACAGGTAAGGTGTCCCTGCCCTCACATGCTGTAGCACTCAGGAGAGCAGGCCTTGTACCTTACCTGAATAGGACAGTAGAACTAGCTGTGTATGTGGGAGTTGCAGGCCCAGAACCAGGGCTTTGAATTGGCCCACCCCAACATCTACCCCAGGGATGAACTGCTGGAGAGCATGAAGAGGCCAGTTATACAGATCCAAAACCACAGGATCTCCATTACACAGGGCAACAACAAGATATCTGAGAGGAGTCCCAGTGAGACTCCAGTATTGACAAAGTAGCAGAGGCCAGAGGGTTAATACCAGGCCAATGAGTCATTAAAATGAATATTTGCAAGCAACAAAGTGTAGACAAAAGAGAATATTGTGAGACACACTGAGAAACACTACAGCTTCCACAATGAGATTTGTTGTTGTTGTTGTTGTTGTTGTTGTTGTTGTTGTTGTTGTTGTTATAAGAGGTTTCAAGTGTAGGGCAGGTCTCAGGGGAGGTGGGAGATGATAGGGAACAGGGTACAGGATGTGAAATTCACAAAATATTAAAATGTAAAGGTTTAAAACTGAATAAAAAAAATCTTTCAGCAGACTAGAAATTGAAAGTGGCTCTACAAATAAATAAAAAGCCAACAGCTAACACCATTGAGGTTTTCTTTTAGATTTTTTAAAATTACTATTTAATAACACATCCAAAGTAAAGAGTTTTGATATTTTCATACACACTTTATCTAACATCGTATTTAATGATGAAAGGCTAAACATTCTAAGACTAAAACAAGAATCACGAATATTCAGTGTCAAAGCATGAACTTATAACACTCCTTGAAGTCCTCAATAAGTGCATTAATTAAAGACAAAAAAGTAAATCTGCATTAATATATAAACAATACATGTTCATATATTCACATAACTCTATACCTAGGAAATTTTAAGAAATCCATGTGTAAAAGGCTACTGAAATGTATTCATGCATTTAGGTAGATAGCAAAACACAAAGTCAATAGTCAAGGACCAATGACTCTATGTGTAATTGACAACCTTTAGAAATATATGCACACCATGTAAATGCTAGGTATCATACTAAGCAAAGAGCAGCTTATAGAATGTTTTATGTATCAAGTAACAATTAATTCTGTAACAAGAACAGATATATTTAATGTAAGCCAAAAATAGAAAGATCATTTATGCATGTATTTTAAAATAAATCAAAAGAAAAATTAATTGGGAAAATAAAGCTTTGAAATAAAAGAAGAAATACACATTAACAATCCAGACTTTAATTTACCAGAAAAATAAATTTCTAAACCTTTGTGCACCTAACAATATCACTTCAAAATCTATAAGCCAACACTAATAGAAGCAAAAAAGATATGAATCCAGCATCATCTTGGAATAATTTGAATGAATAACTGTAAACTAATATAAATAGTAAGAATCCCTTTTGCTAAGTTTTTTAAAAAATAGAGGGTTAAAGAAAACTTTATCAAACCAATTGTAAGTTGTCAAAAATAACCTTGTGGAACCTATACCATGGTTTGGAAGATAAAATGGTGAATATATCCCTTCAATTCCACTGTAATATATTTCCAGTAAATTTTCAAGAAAAATGTTATCAGTTTTTTTTAAGAATTATGAAATTTACATTAAAGTCCAAAACCAAATCTCAAATAAGTATTACTTGGTTTCAAAACTTTGACACTACAATAATTAGAAGACTGCATCTGGTGTGTAAACAAGCAAGGAAAATGTATATGTATAAAAATTCCAGATACAGCCTCATGCCCACAAGCACAGTTGAATTTCCACTATTATACCAAGATAATTCAATAAGGAAAGCAAGAGCCTTTCAATAAATAGTTCTGGCACAATTGAATATCCATACTTTAATGACATTCAATTCTTTTCTCACAGCACACACACACACACACACACACACACCAAAAACAAGAAGCTAATGAATTACAGATCTGAACATACAAGGGTGGCAGAAGAAAAGCAAAAGAGAGAATATTTCCATCTTTTGAATGGTTGAGGAGATCTCAGACAGAACACAGTAAGTTTAAAGTTTCTGTGCTCTAAGAGACAAATGAGGGCTGGCAGGCAAAGGGATTGCCATTCAGGCTGAGGACCTGGGTTCCACATGGTTGAAGGATAGAACAAGTTGTCCTCTGATCTCCACACTTGTGTTCTGACATACATATGCCCATACATACTAATTAATTAATTAATTGACTGACTGCTTGATTGATTGAAATAAAAATGCAAATGAATAGTAGAAAGATGGTCATTCTCTGATTTAAAAAAAATATATATATGACACAGAGAACTTTTTTAACATGATGAAAATGCTCTACTTCCTTGCAGTAATCTCATAAGCATATGCATTTTTTAAAACTAATAAGAATATACACGTATATATATAAAGTGTTTACTTATATGTATTTTCTTACATATTTCACCTGTACTTCTTATATATAATCACATGCATATCAACTATATTTCTACTGGTATGCTTATGTCTCTGTATATACCTTTCTATATGTATACTTATAGTATACCTATAGAAGTACATAACAAAACTTGTGCAACAATATATAAAATAACTCATAACTCACAACTTAATCATAATGAAAACCTCTAACAAAAAACATTCAATAAAAATTTGAATTGTGAGCCGGGTGGTGGTGGCGCACGCCTTTAATCCCAGCACTTGGGAGGCAGAGGCAGGTGGATCTTTGTGAGTTCGAGGCCAGCCTGGTCTATAAAGTGAGTCCAGGACAGCCAGGGCTACACAGAGAAACCTTGTCTCGAAAAACCAAAAAAAATAAAAAATAAAAAATAAAAATTTGAATTGTGGGTTGGAGTTTCATCTCACTTGGTAGAATGCTGATCTACACAAAGCTCTGAGTTCTAATCCCAGCTCTGCATGAATTGGGTGTGGTGGTGCATGCATGTAATTCCAAAACTCAGGAGATGGAGACAGGAGGATCAGAAATTCAAGTTCATACTCAGCTGCATAGCAAACTGCTACATGAAACTCTATCTCAAAAATGACAAAAGCAAGATTTGCACTGACGCTTCACAATGAATATTCAAAGGATCAATTAGTAATAGGGAATATGAAACATTTCCACACCCAATTTGAATACTAAACTCTAATACTAAATACTAAATACTAATACTAAAATTTGACCAAGCCTGGGTTGGTTATATGCATACAAAATATGCATACACTGAATTTTTTATACATGTCTAGTAACAAAGTTGAATACTTTAACCATATTAGAACATAGCTTGACAGGCTCTTGCAAAGTTAAAGATGGTTTTTACCATGACTCTCAGGAACTCCCTGGCCAGGTATTACTCAAGAGAAAGGAAAGCATGATCCACATAAAGACTTATACCTGCGTTCTAAGGCAACAGGATCAGCCAGTAATATCTGTAAAGTCCAATTATACACAACGGATGGATAAATTTTCATGCATACATGCATTGGAAAACTATGAGAAAATAAAAGGAGTGACTTGTCTATATATGTGAAAACAAAATGACTGTCACACTCATATTAAATGGAAAAGGAAATATTAAATGATTTATACTTTGTGATTCCACATCTATCAAAAAATCAGAAAAAACAAATGCAATCTAAATTGACAGAACATGGGTGAGTTCCTGGGGCCTAGGACTTTGGACAACTAAATAGATGGCCAAAAGGCACAGAGAACTTCTTTAATATGATGAAAATGTCCTATTTCCTGGCCATGGTCTCATGAGCATATGTATTTTTTAAGACTAATAAAAATGTACACAGAAAATGAATGGTCTGTATATATTTGTTTATAACTTATAACAATAAAGTTTTGTTTGGGGATTGGAGAGATGGTTTAGCAACTGAGAACACTTATGGCCCTTGCAAAAAACTTGAGTTTCATGCCTAGCACCCACATTAGGTAGCTCTGTGAATACCTGGTTATTTATTGATAACTCCAGCTTCAAGGGACTCCTCTGACTGCCAAAGTTACCTGCATCCATATGTGTACACCCACACAAAACCATATACACACATACAAAATTAAAAATAAAATAAATCCCTTTCTTTAAAAAAAATGCACTAGCTTCCTCCCCATGGTTTCTATTTCAATGTTAATGAATTATAATCCACATTTAGTATTTGACTTTTCTACTCTTTCTAACAAATATATCTTATTGAAAAAAAAACTAAAATAACTGAATGTGAAAAACTAAGACAAATCACTCAGCCATAAAATAAAGATTTATCTAACCAGAAATAAACCATTATGATGAAAATATTACTCATATCAGACAAAGCAGTGTAGTGTGTAGCTTGCTCCTGCACGATTGTCACAGAACAAACAAGCACTTTCAAAGGTGGTCAAACAAGGTAATTCTAAGTTTGCCACTCTGCTGTTGACTGGCACTTGACATTAAATTTCTAACCCTGCCTGGTCAACAGCACCCTTACTCACATTAGCTTTTCTTCCCCCACCCCTTTTCTCAGATACTACCAGGTTAATGGCCAAGTCTCACTCAGGTTATTTATTGATAAGTCTAAACTGATAGATGACATTACTACCTTCTTCAATGTTACTTTCCAGTACTGCTGTCCACTGAAAAATTGGAAAAGAGAAAACTGACTGGGATTCAGGCAGCAAAACAATTGGAGTTGAATTCTAGAGTTGCAATCTGCATGGCCAATAGTGGGAAAAAAACAGAGATCAAAAATTAGTTACATTGCCCAATAAAAGCAAAGACTCAGGGGAGGGGAAGATAATTCTGTTTTGTATCTCTGAGTGATATTTTGTGTTCTGGATCTAAGAAGATGTTTTTAAAATTGTGATGCAAGTTAGTATGAAAGCTGAGTTGGATATAGAACTTGAAACTCATGGAGATGGTTAGATAGTAGAATGTTAAAGTCAGGTGCCAAATACATATGGACTGGACATTGGGAATGTATGCTAAGCCACATAACTCTCATAATTATGGCCTAATTATTTCTGTTGTTTTATATTGTGTTTATTGTTATAAGAGAAAGAACCATCTGTTGGACTGAAAGGGGAAGCTGTTGGGGGGAAAAAGATATACCTTAAACTAAAAAAAAGGAAGAGGATGGGGTGTTGAGGGGGAAGAGGGTGGTAGGGTAAGACTGGAGGGGAGAGTAGGGAGGGGATTGCGATTGAGATATAACTTAAAGAAATAAAAAGTAAATTTTTAAAAAATTTATATTTGTGTTGGCTGAAAAGACACTATGTGTCCTGTTCCAACAGCAACCCTCCCTTTAGAGGACAGAAGTTTAGAGTTTCCGTCCATAGAATGAAGTGGACTTTTCAGCTTTCCAGCAATATGTACCAAACATGGAAAGCATGAAAGGAAAACAAAATCACCAATTCCTTCTGGCCCTCCAAAGGAGGCTACGAAAGGGTGAAGGATATCTTTGTCCCTTCTTGAAGGGCTCTGATTTTCACATCAAATGTTATATTGGAGGAATACAGGAGAAATTTATAGGAGTTATAAAGATAAATATTTACTCGATTTTAAAAGTTTCTAGCTCAAAGATGGCTATAAGGTGGAGATGCAACCTTTGTGTGTGCTCACCTTGCCCCACAGTAACTACCTTCAGGATGCTCCAGGTCCAGATCACAGGTCATTTTCTAA
>CAJQZJ010033226.1:2362675-2374228 GCA_907164525.1 Lophiomys imhausi | reverse complement strand
TGTGTGTGTGTGTGTGTTTGTATGTCTGTGTATGTGTGTGTGACTGTGTCTGTGTGTGTATGTGTCTGTGTGTGTGTGTGTCTGTGTGTGTGTGCCTGAACTTTTGGATGTTTTCCATCTTACCAACCTCAAAAATAATCTCACTGGAATAGATACAGAGTGTCTTTTCACTAAACTGAGTGGCTAAGGCTCTGGAGAAGAGAATAATGATAAGCTACCTGAGTGTCCACATATAACTTGGCCTGGAGTCAGTGACTATGCCATGAATCAAGCTCTTACGGAATGCAGACTGATGAGCCCCTTCTCTTTGCTACTTTAGAACTCTTTGTACTTACTGAGTGTGTGGCTACATGTATCTGCCTTTCCTATTGGGTTTGAGTATGTCCAGAGCTGTAATTACGCACCCTTTGCACATAATGTTTAATATGTGCCAGGCACTTGGGAGAATCATGCTAAATAGTGAACATCATAAATAGTGCTCATATTTTTAAATTAGCTGGAGGGGGCTGATGGAAAACTAGTGCTAACAAAGGGAATTCAGAGCCTGTCTCTGCTCCCACTCCCATTGTCCCTTTGAAGTTCCCTTCACTGTCATTTCACATTCACTACGGCCATGGTTACCACATTAAAGTAGGTACCTTCCAATAACAAATACAAGGAGTCCCAAACTGCACTCCTTCCTAGGCTAAAACTAAACATCCAACTGCAGATGTATTTCTGTGCCTGTGCAACCCAAAGCCAAGGGCATGGACCCAGAACAATGCAGATAAAGTTACACAGGAAACAAAAGCTAACTCATTCTGTCAGTTTCTACTTCACATTCAGAAAGGGAAAAACAATAGAGAGGTTTTCAGGGATAAAACAGTCCTTCTATTCCAAATATCAAAAAATTCATAAAAAGAAAATGCTTCATAAACAGTACCTTTCCATGGGCATCAGATTGAGCTGCTGACAGTATGTTTAATCAAAAAGTCCAAAGAAGAAGGATGACTGGAATTTACAAAGAAACACCCTGAGAGAATAAATGGAGACATTTGTTATGCTTCTACAGAAAAAAAACAAACAAACAAACAGCAGACACCAGCATCTCCACATTGCAAGCTCAGAGATATTCTATAGGAAAGATTATGTTGAGTTCACAAATACACTGATCCAGACACTGGGGCTGGAGAGATGGCTCAGTGGTTAAGAGCACTAGCTGATCTTCCAGAGGACCCAGGTTCAATTCTTTTTTTTAATAATTTATTTTTTATTTCTTCAAGTTACATCTCAATCACAATCCCCTCCCTACTCCCCCCTCCAGTCCCACCCTCCCACCCTCTTCCCCCCAACCCCCATCCTCTTCCCTTTTTTTTTCAAAGTTTAAGGTATATCTTCTTCCTCCCAACAGCTCCCCCTTTCAGTCCAACAAATGGTTCTTTTTCTTATAACAATAAATACAATACAAAACAACAGAAATAAATAGGCCACAATTATGAGAGTTATATGGCTTAGCATACATTCCCAATGTCCAGTCCATTTGTATTTGGCACCTGACTTTAACATTCTACTATCTAACCATCTCCATGAGTTTAAAGTTCTATATCTAACTCAGCTTTCATACTAACTTGCCTCACAATTTTAAAAACATCTTCTTATCCAGGTTCAATTCTTAAGCAACCACATGGTGGCTCACAACCATCTATAATGGGATCTGATGCTCTCTTCTGTCATGCACGCAGACACTGGACATGAGCTCTCACCAGGATTCTTGCTGTGCACACTGATCAGAAGGAGGGAGCCACCACTTGGACAGTAGTCACATCCCTGGGTCTTTGATGCCACGGGACCGTTGAAGTTCTGAACTCCCAGTTCTAACCAAGTTAAGTGACTTTATTCATTTATTAAATAATTCGGAAATGCTGTGTGAGTCACACTAGGGTTCATATACCTCTGTTTCCCCAGTAAATTTCTGAACATGAAGAAGATCTTTATTTACTATAAAACCTTGGCACCTTTGACTACCACTCAAAAGGAAAGAAGATAAAGGGAAGAGGAAAGGAGATTACATCACTTCCTGGGGTGGTATTATCACTAAACCCTGAGAGCTGTGAGGCAACATCAAGTGTTAGCTATAAGGCTCAAAATAAGAGCGACTGTACCAGATCTAGTGAGAGATTTGCTGGGAAAGTACTTGCCTTGCAAGCATAAGAACTTGTGTTTGATTCAGACATAGTAGCAAACACGTGTAATCCCAGTGCTAGGGACGCAGAAACAGGCAGATCTCTGTAACACAATGGCTAGAACACCTTGTTAGTGAGCTCTGGTCCAACGAGAGACTCTGGCACAAAACATACAGAAAAGGAGTGGTGGCATATCAAAAAACAGCACCCGAGCGTGTCTTCTGCCACCCATACACATGTGCACACACAAGCACAGACAAATAACAAAATGTAAGAGAAGATCGCAAGTCTAATATGAAAGTCAAAATTCTTTTCTTCCCCAAGGTTAGTGCAGACCTAAGCACATAGTAGATTGTTAACCCACAGTGGGTATCATGATATGTCTGGCATCAGTTTACCAGCACTATTACAGCTTTCAGTAGAATGTCTCAAGTCCATTGAAATATATTCGCATTTCTAGTTCATTGATAACATCGTGTCATCATGCCAGAATGCTCAACAGAATCAGAGAAACCAAACTAAGATCCTGTTCAAATTCAATCCCACAAGTCCCAACTACATGAAGAAAATTTGTCATCCTATAACGGGTGACATGGTTCTTGCCAGCTCCTCCATGGCTAGGCCTTGGTACATTCACAAAAGGAACAGGCAGCAATCCAGTTATCAGAGACAGGAAGGTGTGTGGAGCACAAAGGTGCCTTGCAGAGCTCATGGTCTTTGATGGAGGAAATAAAAGCAAGCCATACACATAGCAAAGACTCCCATGTAACATGACAAGAGCCATGGCAGAGGAAAACATGCGCAAGAAGTCATAGCACTCTCTGGTGCCAAACAGGTCTGCATGGAGTGGCAAAGCTGGGAGGTGCCAATTAGAAATTACTGCAGCATGTGCTGCTGGGAAGGCAGGAAAGTATTTTCACTCAGACTCCCAGCACACGAAAGTGAACAGACCCTGGAGACCTCACGGCTTGTCTGGGCCACGCCAAGGCACTCAGTTACTAGCCCTGTTGCATTCCAGCTATGACACTCAGTGTTGTCTATTCAACACAACCTAGAGTCTCCTGGGAAGACAGTCCCCAGTGATAGATTATCTGCTTTGGGTTGGCGAATGGGCACATCTGTGAGAAACTGTTCTATGTTAGTTCACATGGGAAGACTCACCCCAATATGGGTGGCCCCATTCCCTAGGCAGGGAATCCTGAACTGTGTAAGAGTAGAGAGATTGAGCAGACCATAAGCAAGCATGAAAGTGAGCATGCATGAATTCATTTCTCTCTGCACTTGTGAGTGTGATATGAATAGCTGTTTGAAGTCCTCGCCTTAACGTACCCTGGGTGATAAGCTATTATCTGGAACTGCTTTTATCACAGTAACAGAAATAAAACTAATACACCCATATAAGAAGCATTTCCTTGAAGAAATATTCTCCAACACGACCCTCGATTAATTTTTGATTTGTCCAAAAAGTCCAGCTTTCCTTCTTTCTGAGCTCCTTTTATGGACTGAAGTGCAACGTAGTTCCAGACTGTACAGTGTAAATCTCCACAGAATGCACTCCAGTTGGAATGGCTCCCTCTGGAACTATACAGTGTACAACTTTGGCAGCCACAGTCACACTAGTATTGTAACTTCACAGTAAGATCACAAAACCATGGCTAGCTAACTGGCTAGTCTGAACGCCATAAAATTTTTTAATTTAATTAAAAAAAAAAAGCTTTCTCTCAGCCTTCAGGATATAGCATTTACCACAAAGCAGTCACATGATGCTGGCTGAACATTTGGCAAACCCTCTGAAATGAACATTTCACAGGTTAGAACCTGAGGTTCAGAGACTAATTGGCCTGTCCACATTCAGTGGTATATTCAGAAACCCCAAACTATTTACATCAGTTTCTCATTTTTCCATATAGATTCCAAAATGATGTCTTTTCAGATCTGGTTGGATGAAAATAGAGATCAGAAAGTGAAAGGTATTGGAAACCAGTGTCTGATGTCCCCTCCACAAGCCCTGACCAGGTGGTTAGAGTATCCTGTCCACCTTCCCTCACTGTCAAGACAGAAAAAGTAGCAGATAGTGATAGGAATAAATCCTTTGACCAATGACTAACAATCTGACAGCGTCAGCCTGACTTCCTCCTCACAGCTCCCCTGCCATGAGCCAGAGCTCCTAATAGACTAACTCTGTCTGCCCAGGCTCCCACCTTCCATTTCCAGTGACTCTGTGAACACAACAGGCTTCTCTGCCTCTCACTACCCACTGAAGTCAAGAGGCGAAAAACTATTTCCCATATAACCAGAGAACCTTCCAGAAATTCAGAGTCTCCAAACTGCTAACATGCTCTTTACAAGCCCTCTCTGTCATATGTCACTGACTGAGAGACTAGGCCTCGTAATGCTGTAAAGTTGATATACATTATGTCAACACACCTTCATTTGTTTGAGGGTTTCCAATGACCAAGAGAATGAAAACACAGCTGAATTCTGGGAATTCATGATGCTACTTCATGCTCAGATTACTTTGTTAAGCAGATGGCTATATTTGCTCATGAATTTATACTTGATCTGATGTTTTTTTTAATAATTTATTTTTTATTTCTTCAAGTTACATCTCAATCACAATCCCCTCCCTACTCCCCCCTCCAGTCCCACCATTCCACCCTCCTCAACCTCAGCCCCACCATCCTCTTCCCTTCTTTTTTTTTTTTTTTTTTTTTTTTTTTTAGTTTAAGGTATTTATTTTTCCCCCCCAACAGCTCTCCCTTTCAGTCCAAATAATGGTTCTTTTTCTTATAACTATAAATACGATACAAAACAACAGAAATAAATAGGCCACGATTATAAGAGTTATATGGCTTAGCATACATTCCCAATGTCCAGTCCATATGTATTTGGCACCTGATTTTAACATTCTACTATCTAACCATCTCCATGAGTTAAAAGTTCTATATCTAACTCAGCTTTCATACTAACTTGCCTCATAATTTTAAAAATATCTTCTTAGATCCAGAACACCCTCTTGATTCCTAAACAACTCAAAATTTAACTATGAGACTCTAGGTATCTATTCTTCAACCACCTCAGAGACCTGAGAGGGATAAATAAATCTGATTATATAGGAAGTGCAGGGCCTGCAGCTTCCAAAACTAAAAAATGACATACCAGTGGCTGCCTGGACAATTCCCATTTTCTCTCCATACATTACAGCATCAATCTTCAGCCATTTGGCCCCATTTCTCTGACAGACATTGGTTGTAGAGCAGGAATTATGAAGGACTTACCTACCCTGTCTTGGCAGAGCTAGGCTGTCGACTTACCTGCTTCCAAGTTTTGTCCTCTTTGGACAGAAGTCTGTCTACAGTTGAAGCAAGTGATTTTTCTTGCCAAGAGAATGGCTTACCACCAATTTAATCATCTCCCACTGGAGATTCTTCGATGCTCATCTTCTACTTGGAGTAATATAGGGGGTGCTGTCAGGAGCTGACATGTCTCGATATCAAAAAACCTTAAGTTAAGAAAACATCTTTGAATGCCATATTCTGCAGATCTCTTGAGGTTTTTGAAGATGCCCTATCTATCTCTTATATTTAGATAAGCTAATATTGCTTGTCTCTTAGCAACTTGATTTCTGAGTAGCTTAGAAAATAACTGTGATAGACTGTCATAGTAACTAACAAAATGACACGTTTTCATGACTATTAGTTTCCGTTTCTTAATTATCCTAAACAGTTTATGTCGGTTGGTAGCGAGAGGTCAAAACTTGACATTTCATTTTTAAGTATTACTACAAACAATACCTTTAAGAAGCATTACCCTTAATTTTGTATCAATATACAAAGATCAATACCAATGTGGCCAAATATAATCTTAATTTTGTATCAGTATACAAAGATCAGTACCGATGTAGCCCAATACAATCTTAATTTTACATTAATATACTAGGGTCAATACCACTGTGGCCAAATATAATCTTAGTTTTGTATCAATATACAAAGATCAATACCGATGTAGCCCTATACAATCTCAAAGTTGCATTAATATACAATGATCAATACCAATTTAGCCAAATATAATATTAATTTTGTATCAGTATACAAAGGTATAAAGCTATATTCAATAATCTGTCCTTTTTTCTTGTTCTTTCCTATACTATGTCTATGTCCCATTTTTCTCAAGTCTGTTCACTCCTATATAGGAGAGAAAGGAGGATACAGAAAAGCAAAAGAGAGAAGTCCCTGGGTCTAACCTCCAAAACCCATTTAACAAGACCATTTAACAGCTTGTAGTCTTTTCCCCTAAATAACAAAATTTTCTATTATCTATCAAATAACCAAAGGGGGAGAACACCCTCCCCACCTTCTGGGGATGGGACGTTGTTCTCTTAAAATGACTTCCTGCTGATTTGGGACGTAGTAAACCTGTTTGGGGCCCAAATAAGAATGGAAAAATGGTTAAAAATGTTAATAGAATCATTTGATGTTCAGTCCCTTTGTGCTCAGCTATTTAGATGTCCTACGAAGTTCATAGACAGAAGCTGATCTTCAGAACTTTACAGAAGATCTGGCTGGAGTAGTCTGTGGAGCTGAACGATCTTAGCGATTTTGAGTTGTTGTGGTTATAGACTTTTGAGGAAACTGCTATTGAAGAAGTCTGCAAGGCTGGATCATCTGGGCCACTCGTCTTCTTTGGTGTCTGATCTGTTTTCTGCTGAGGTTTCCGTTGTCCAGTTGTCCCTGGATTCCTTGAATGGATGCTTTAAATCTCCTGGAAAGATAAGAACAGAGCCCTGCCCTAATCCTAACTCTGGGACAATTATCTTTTTTTGGGGGGGTCAGGTAATATTTTTCCTGGAGCAAATTTGGTTTTTTGATAATATATAAAGTATTACCTTTCAATCCGGATTAAAGAAGAAATTATTTTGATATTTTGGAGCTAAACAAACCTTTAGTATATATATTTTGAGATCTCAAAGGACAATTTGTTTGAATTGCAGCCTGCCTTTTGTAAGTAGCTTTTAAACTTAAATCTTTCCAAATCCTATGTGCCTGTCTCTGCATTCTAAATTTTGGGATCAAAGACATGTGGTTTCCAACTGATGGGATTAAAGATGTGCTCCTCCACCCCTGGATCAAAGTTTTTCTCTGTTTAGAGCTTGTTTTGTATCAGGTGGTCTTGAGCTCTGAGATCTGCCTGTTTCTGTCTCTAGTGTGTTGGGATTAAGGGTGTATTCTTCCCTAATGATGTGACTAAGGGTGTGCACCATCACCACCCTGTTTCTTGTAACTCTAGAATTTATAAGACAACTAACTCTATAGTGATCCTCCTGTCTCTACTGGAGGTAAAGGCATGGGCTAACACCATGCATTATTTTACCTTAGCTCTAAGTTTTTTCAACTCTTGGAGGTTTGTAAAACCAGGTTGAACAGCTGTCACCTTTAATTTATTTACAGTGTTTTAAACCTGTTACCTGCTTTTTAATGCCAAACCATGGAAATAGCCTATACCTCTACAAAAAAAACCAAGAAACAAAAAAAAAACTTTTAAGCTGCTATCAAGTTTGTGTAATCTCTGTAGCCACCTGCAGCCTAACATTCTAATCTGAAATTAAGGCCATTTTCTTTTCATGCCAGTAAGGTAAATTATAGTTTGAAAATTTTATATTGTATTTTTATTATATTTTTAAGCTTATTAATTCTTTTCTTAAAATAGTATTATTTATTTCTAGAACATAGTTTCCTCCCTCCTCCCCTCTTGGCCCCTCCCTTCATCTCTCCTTCCCTCCCTCTCTCCTTCCCTCCCTCCCTCCCTCCCTTCCTCCCTCCCTCCCTCCTTGTTCCTCTACTTGGTACTCTCCTTCTCCTCAGATGAGGTGTGTCCTCACATATCATACTCCCTCAGATCTTGCGTCATGTGAGGCCCAAGAGCTTACACTCGTACTGGAGCTTGATAAGGCACACCATCTAGGGTGTGGGGTTCCACTAACCTGCAGCAGATTCCATGACTCACTGGTGGGTAGAATTTTTCCTAGGATAGATATGCTAGGTTCCTGTCTATTTGGGTGTGTGGGTTGTAGGATAGTTATCCTCTGATGTATGGTTAATATCCATTTGTAAGGGAATACATACCATGTTTATCTTTCTGTGACTGCGTCAGCTCACTTAGGATGAGCTTTTCTAGTTCCATCCATTTGGTTTTGAATTGCATGATTTTCTCATTTCTGATAGCTGTGTAGTATTCCATTGTGTATATGTACCACAGTTTTTTTATCCATTCTTCAGTTGATGGACATCTGGGTTGTTTCCAGCTTCTGGCTATTACAAATAAAGCTGCTATGAACATTGTTGAGGCAATGTCCTTTTGTTTTCTTTTCAGATCTTTTGGATATATGCCCAAGAGGGGTATGGCTGGGTCTTGAGGTAGATTTATTCCCAATTTTCTAAGATATCTCCAGATTGATTTCCAAAGTGGTTGCACAAGTTTGCAGTCCCACCAGCAATGGGGGAGTGTTCTCCTTTCTCCACATCCTTGCCAGCATGTGCTATCATTTGAGTTTTTGATCTTAGCCATTCTGACAGGTGTGAGATGGAATCTCAGAGTTGTTTTAAGTTGCATTTCCCTGATAACCAAAGATGTTGAACATTTCCTCAAATGCCTCTCAGCCTTTAGAGATTCCTCTTCTGTGAATTCTTGGTTTAGCACTGTACCCCATTTATTGATGGAGTTATTTGATATTTTGGTGTTTAATTTCTTCAGTTCTTTATATATTTTGGATATTAGCCCTCTGTCAGATGTTGGGTTGGTGAAGATCCTTTCCCACTCTGTAGGCTGCTGTTTTGTTCTAAGGACAGTGTCCTTTGCCTTACAGAAGCTTTTCAATTTTATAAGGTCCCATTTATTGATTGTTTGTTTTAGTGCCTGAGCTATTGGTGTTCTATTCAGGAAGTTGCTACCAGTGCCAATGATTTCAAGGCTTTTTCCCACTTTCTCTTCTATTAATGTTAGTGTGTCTGGATTTATGTTGAGGTCCTTGATCCACTTAGACTTAAGTTTTGTACAGGGTGATAAGTATGGATCTATTTGCAATCTTCTACATGTTGACATCCAGTTAGACCAGCACCATTTATTGAAGATGCTTTCCTTTTTCCATTGTATGTTTTTGGCTTCTTTATCAAAAATTAAGTGACCATAGATGTGTGGGTTTATTTCTGGGTCTTCAATTCGATTCCATTGGTCAACTGGTCTGTTTCTATACCAGTACCATGCTGTTTTTATTACTATTGCCCTGTAGTACAGCTTGAAATCCGGGATGGTGATACCTCCAGATGTTCTGTTATTGTACATGATTGATTTAGCTATTCTGGGTCTTTTGTTATTCCATATGAAGTTGAGAATTGTTTTTTCCAGATCTGTAAAAAATTGAGTTGGTATTTGGATAGGAATTGCATTGAATCTGTATATTGCTTTTGGTAAGATTGCCATTTTTATTATGTTGATCCTACCTATCCATGAACAAGGGAGATCTTTCCATCTCCTGATATCTTCTTCAATTTCTTTCTTCAGGGTCTTGAAGTTCTTATCATACAGGTCTTTCACTTGCTTGGTTAGAGTTACCCCCAGGTATTTTATATTATTTGTGGCTATTGTGAAGGGTGTTGATTCCCTTATTTCTTTCTCAGCCCATTTATCTTTTGTGTAAAGAAGGGCTACTGATTTTTTTGAATTGATTTTGTATCCAGCCACCTTGCTGAAGGAGTTTATCAGCTGTAGAAGTTCTCTGGTGGAATTTTTGGGGTCACTGATGTATACTATCATATCATCTGCAAATAGGGATACTTTGACTTCTTCCTTTCCAATTTGTATCCCCTTGATCTCTTTTAGTTGTCTTATTGCTCTAGCTAAAACTTCAAGTACTATGTTGAAGAGATATGGAGAGAGTGGGCAGCCTTGCCTTGTCCCTGATTTTAGAGGAAATGCTTTAAGTTTCTCTCCATTTAGTTTGATGTTGGCCATTGGCCTGCTGTAAATTGCTTTTATTATTTTTAAGTATGGTCCTTGTATGCCTGATCTCTCTAAGACTTTTATCATGAAAGGGTGCTGTATTTTGTCAAAAGCTTTTTCAGCATCCAATGAGATGATCATGTGGTTCTTTTCTTTCAGCTTCTTTATGTGGTGAATTACATTGATGGATTTTCTAATGTTGAACCACCCCTGCATCCCTGGGATGAAGCCTACTTGATCATGTTGTATGATACTTTTGATGTGATCTTGGATCCGGTTTGCAAGTATTTTATTAAGTATCTTTGCATCCATGTTCATAAGGGAAATTGGTCTGAAATTTTCTTTCTCCATTGGGTCTTTGTGAGGTTTAGGTATCAGGGTAACTGTGGCCTCATAGAATGTGTTTGGCAGTATTCCTTCTGTTTCTATGTTGTGGAAGAGTTTGAAGAATATTGGTGTTAGCTCTTCTTTGAATGTCTGGTAGAATTCTGTGCTGAAACCATCTTGGCCTGGGCTTTTTTTGGTTGGAAGACGTCTAATGACTTCTTCTATTTCCTTAAGGGTTATAGCACTGTTTAATTTGTTTACCTGTTCTTGATTTAACCTTGGTAGGTGGAATCTATCAAGAAAATTGTCCATTTCATTTAGATTTTCCAATTTTGTGGAGTACAAGTTTTTGAAGTAGGACCTAACGATTCTTTGGATTTCCTCAATGTCTGTTGTTATTTCCCCCCTTTCATTTCTGATTTTGTTGATTTGGGTATTTTCCCTCTGCCTTTTAGTTAGTTTAGCTAAGGGCTTGTCTATTTTGTTGATTTTCTCAAAGAACCAGCTCTTGGTTTTGTCGATTCTTTGTATTGTTCTTTTTGTTTCTAAGTTGTTGATTTCAGCCCTGAGTTTGATAATTTCCTCTCGTCTGCTCCTCTTGGGAGTGTTTGCTTCTTTTTGTTCTAGCTCTTTCAGGTGTTCTTTTAGGTGGCTAGTATAGTAATTCTCCAGTTTCTTTTTGAAGGCACTTAGAGCTATAAACTTTCCTCTTAGCACTGCTTTCAATGTGTCCCATAAGTTTGGGTATGTTGTGCCTTCATTTTCATTGAGTTCTAAGAAGACTTTAATTTCTTTTTTTATTTCTTTCCTGACCCAGAGGTCAGTGAGGAGAGAGTTGTTCAGTTTCCATGTTTTTGCAAGCACTCTGTTGTTTTTGTTACTGTTGAAGCCCAGCTTTATTCCATGATGGTCTGATAAGTTACAAGGAGTGATTTCAATTTTCCTGTATCTGTTGAGGCTTGCTTTGTGACTGACTATATGGTCGATTTTGGAGAAGGTTCCGTGAGGTGCCGAGAAGAAAATGTATTCTTTTGTTTTGGGGTGAAATGTTCTGTAGATATCAATTAGG
>CAJQZJ010033226.1:2314114-2342675 GCA_907164525.1 Lophiomys imhausi | reverse complement strand
TGGATTAGGTCTCTGCCTCTCCGCTACAGTGCACACTGTGCCACCATTTTGGAAACTCCGGAAAAAAATAATCTCACTTACCTTTGCTCTTGTGGTGCAGCTCGAGTGCAGGCTGGATATCAGGCAGACAGGCGGCGCCGCTGGTCTGTGGCTGGAGCCGTGGGCTGGATCCGCTCCTGGGCTAGATCTCTAGCCAGAGCTCCTTTCCAGACCGGTGACGGAGCTGGCTGATCTCAGGGTTGTGTTCCCGGGAACTGCGTTTGCCCTTTTACCTGGTGACTGGTCTCAATGTTCGCTGTGGGCATTCAGACACCGTCTGTGTTTCACTGTAGGCTAGGGGACCTCACATTCACTCCACAATGACTAATCTCATTCACCTACTACTCAGATGCACTGCTCTATGGTAGGCGCCATCTTGGATCCTCTCTCGATCTGATGGTTTTTATGTAGACATTTTTTAAAAAATAAGAATCATCACAAACAGGGTCCACTTTGAAAGTGGGGATCCCTAAGAACAAGAGGAATCTTTTGTAGGAAGGGTAAAGAATTCAGTAAATGTTCATCCTAGGATTATTTCCTACCTTGGCTGCCTCTCCCTGTAGCTACTTTGAAACTGGGCTAAGCCTCTGAGGCAGTAACCCCCACCTATGCAGAGGATAAGCAACTGTTGAGCTCCATCAGTCCCTATCCAAGATCCCTGCTCAGTCCTTGATGGTGACTCTCACCTCTTTGTAATAAAAACTATAGTTGAGTTATTCTGATGTTTTTAAAGCATTTCTTTAGTGAAGCCTTCTGTGTACACATTCATTGATACACAGTTCTCTGTACACATCCTGCAGGGTGGAAAGCCAGTTGCTATTTGCCAATACATATCAAGCACTGTCTAAATGTTCAGAAGTATTGTCATCATAGTCTCTGTTCAGGCAGTTCTTGAAAGAAATTCCTTAGTTAATAAGTTATTGAGGAGAGTGGAGGTGATATGGGATTTAGGAAAGAGTAATGAGTATGATCAAAATATATTGTATGAAATTCTCACAGAACTAATTTTTTTTTTTAGTAAAAACAATGGAGGATTTTTCTATTCTGATAAAAACCTTGTAGGGATAGTTGGTATAGCCACATTCTAACTAGCAGAAGATTAATCAATAATCCAGGGCATAATAAATGTCAGTGCCTGCTTTGGTACTAATGGTTTACTGGTCAATGACATTTGGGGTATTTATGAGCTGCATCAGCTGCATTGTGTGCCACTATTGTGTGCCACAGCAGCAATGGCACATCCATGCTCAACAACAGTTGCTGTAAGTGCCCGTGGAGATAAAACCAAAGAGGCTCTCAGGGATCTACAAAGTTCATGCACCACTGTTGCTGTTCTCTGTAAGGCAGTTAGGAAGTACACTGTGCCCTCCAGTGATACATTCCTTGAAACATTTGGTTTATTTGGAGGTTCAACATGAGACTCAATTTATTTTGTAAAATAAAAAGAGGTATCAAAATTGTGAAATGAAAAGTCAATGAGAAACTTTGCCCTCTACAGTACCCATGTGCTCAAGGATACCTCAGAAACCTGTTCTTCCACTTGGTTCTCACTGTGTTACCCTTATTCTTAGGTGGCTCCCCCTACAGAATGGCAACGTTGACAGGATACATATAACTTTACTGCCTACCACCTCAGGAACCCTATAGGGCAATGGATGTGTTTAGTCCAATCTTATCATAAAGACATTTGCTGATCCTGAGCTCCTCATCAACCCTAAAGCCAAAGAGATGACCTGGGTTTCACAGGCCACACAACCCACAGGAGTTTCACACAGGGAAAAGAAATGCTATGACTGGCAAAAGAAGAGGCTGTTGGTCCTGATTAAAAGGCCCATATCCAGCAAAAAGCTTAAAGAAGTAGTTGAAGTTTTGACAACAAAAGAAAAGCATCATTCCACCCAGCTCTGCCAGAACAATATGAAGCTCGAGACTGATCTTACCACATACAGTAATCAATAAAGATTGGTTTTCTTGCTCTGGAAAAGTAATTTTCATTGCTGCTTTCTAAATTTAACTCTGGAAAAAGTGTACAATCAAAAATGAAATTATGACTTAAAAACAGTCCAACACAGCTTGTTTATCTGAACGATCTCTCAGTGTCACCTTTCTGAATTCTCAAGAAAACAAACAAATAAATAAATAATATCTTATCAATTTAACAATTGATAACATTAGTACGACCAAACACAAATCCAAGTATTGAACAAAGGACACATATTCACAGAGAGCCATTCCTACATTCATTTATTTACCCAACATAAATAAATTTACCCAACATTTGCTCAGTTTCTGCGAAGTCTATGAGCTGCATGGTATCCCAGGCAGCTAGTTTAAAATATAACATCAGGCCATATCACCTTGCAAGGTTAAAAACCATATTCTGTTTTGGTCTCCATGAAAGCCTAATCTTAACATACCAGGGAGTAGCAGGATAGGTTACATACTTTCCTTAGCAATGTGATAAAACACCTGACAATAGCAACTTAAGGGGAGAGGGGGTGTTATTTTAGTTCCTGGTGTTGAGGGATTCATCATGGAAAGGAAAAAGAAAAAAAAACATATGGCAGCAGGAAATATTTCCATCTAGGAAAGCTATAATGTGAAATGAAACAACTCATGTGGAAGCTGGAGCAAGGAGCAGAATAAGAGTCACTCTATCCCAAGGGCAGCTGTTGAAACCTGTCAAACTTGTCTGGGAAGCCCCAGGGGTAGTAGAAGATAAATTACCAAGGAGAAATTTCAGATGGCTATCCCCTGTCATTTAGGTATGCCCTGAAGTGTCATCCTAGGTTTCCTCTCAGAAAGTAAATGTTTTAAACTCTTTTGTTGTTCCATTTGCTGGGGGGGGGGGGGGTAGGGAATATAGATAAAACTCCTTTATTATGTCTCTGAATGCTGTTTCAAATAGTGGTGGAATGGTTTCCCTGATCTTCTGTATACACCAAAAGTTCTCTTCCCTCATTGCAATACAGGTATCAGAAAACCTATCCCCTCTGCTTCTTTTGACCAGGAAAGGGTTATTTGTGCAGTTATTCATGGTATTTAGCCCTATATGGGGTATTTTCTCTAAAAATAATTCTTCTTAGAAAAATTTGTATCTACCGTGGTTCCTCAGTAACTTCGCTTTTTTCTCAAATCTCCAGTTTTCCTATGTAAAAGACAGACACATAGCATATGGTAAAATATAGAGTGGTGAATTAAGTAACAGGATGTGTATGAATGACAGACAAGGTCTTACTAGATAGCTGGCAGCTCAGTGTGACAAATGTGAGTTAATACTTGATTCCATAAAGAGAATTCTCTCTGCCTGGGCTTCTCCAGTTCATAATGACAGACAAACCAGGAAATTTTTAAGTAAATAACTCATGTCAGAGGAAGTAAAGGGGCTGACAATTGTGGTTGGGTACCTCACAGTCATTAATTCTCTAAGATCTGCCCATTTTATATGCCTGTAATATTCTTCATCTGCAAAAGAGGAAAAGAGGAAGAAGAGACTTATTTGATGAGGCATGAGAAATATGCTTATTTGTGAGTAGAAGGATAAGTATATATATTATACACATACAAATTATATGGGCTTAGGAAAATGGTAGTTCTGGGTTCTCTCCTGGGATCTGTGACTACATGGGTACTTAGCTAGGTTTTTTTTTATGTTTATTTATTACTTCAATTTACATCTCCATCACAGTCCCATCCCTCCACCCCTTTCCCAGCCCAACCTCCCACCCTCCCACCTTCCCATCCTCTCCCAGGTCTCCCACCTATCCTACACCTCCGGTGTGGGGTGCCCTACCTATCAGCCCCCCTTCAGTTCAGCAGCCATTTGAGGACTAAAAACTTCCTGTTGCACTGGGGGCCTACATGGCAGCTCCACTACAGCAAAGTAGCCCACTAACAAGTAACAAAGGCTATATTCCTGTTCCTTTCAGTCTGTTGGTTGTAGGATAGTTATCCTGTACTATATGACTAAAATCCAGTTATAAGTGAATAGCTGCCATGTGCATCTTTCTGAGTCTGGGTCAACTCACTCAGGATGAGCTTTTCTAGTTCTATCCATTTGGCAACAAATTGCAAGATTTCCTTGTTTTTGATGGCTGATTAATATTCCATTGTGTAAATGCACCACAGCTCTTTTATCCATTTGTCGGTTGAGGGACATCTGGGTTGTTTCCAATTTCTAGCTATTACAAATAAAGCTGCTAAGTACATAGTGAGGAGATATCTTTGTGGTTTGGTGAGGAATCATTTGGGTGTGTACTCAGGAGTGGTATGGCTGGGTCTTGAGGTAGAGTTATTCCAAGTTTTCTAAGATATCTCCAGACTGATTTCCACAGAAGTTGTACAAGTTTGCACTCCCACCAACAATGGAGGAGTGTTCCCCTTTCTCCAGAGCCTTGCCAGCATGTGCTGTCATTTGAGTTTTTGGTCTTAACCATTCTCACAAGTGTAAGATGGAATCTCAGAGTCTTCTTCAGTTGCATTTCTCTGATGATTAAGGATGTTGAGAATTTCTTCAAGAGTCTCTCAGCCATTAGAGATTCCTCTTTTGTGAATTCTCAGTTTAGCTCTGTTCCCCATTTTTTGATTGGATTATTTGGTTTTTTGGTGTTTAATTTCTTGAGTTCTTTATAAATTTTGTATTTTATCCCTCTGTCGGATGTGGAGTTGGTAAAGATCTTCTCCTAATCTGTAAGTTGCTGGTTTTTTTTTTTTTTCTAATGACAGTGTCCTTTCCCTTACAGAAGCTTATCACTTTCATGAGGTTCCCTTTATTGATTATTGGTCTTAAGAGTCTGAAGTTGTCACCTGTGCCAATGAGTTCGAGGATTTTCCCCACTTTCTCATCTATTAGATTTAATGCTTTGGGCTTTATATTAAGGTCTTTGATCCACTTGGACTTAAATTTTATGTTAAATCAATCCTGTACAATAAAAATATATCAGGAGGTATCACCATCCCAGATTTCAAGTTATACTACAGAGCAATAGTAATAAAAACAGCATGGTACTGGTATAGAAACAGACCAGTGGATCAGTGGAATCGAATTGAAGACCCAGAAATAAACCCACACACTTATGGTCATTTAATTTTTGACAAAGAATCCAAAACTGTACAATTGAAAATGGACAGCATCTTCAACAAATGGTGCTGGTCTAACTGGATGTCAACATGTAAAAGAATACAAATAGTTAGCTAGGTTTACAGGACAAGACAGACATGAGAAGATCTTAAGTCTAATTAAATGGCTGTTGGTTGCCTCCATGATACAAGTGCCACTTTTGCACAATTGAGGCTATCTTGACATGTTGACCATTGCTGTGGTTTGTGAACTTTACATTTGTGTATGGCTATTGATTCCTTGTCTTTCTTGACAGCTCAAAAAGTATCTTTCAGTACTATGAGAACTAGTCTTCATGGAAGAGGCTACCAGGTTAATTACAGATTGATTCCTCCAAGCTCTGTATCTAAAGTGTATGGTGTCTTCAGAAAGAGAGTCTTTTTTTAAGTCTTTGAGAGATAACCAAAGGCATGAAATAGTGTATACTTTTTGAGAGTTTCTTAGATCCCTGACCAACAAGTAAAAGGAACTAGAAGAGAGGATTCTCTTAACTATCATTGGGATATTGTTATATAGTGTATGTATACTTGAGGGAAATGTTATTACCCTGTTTGGAATAATTCCAGATAGATAGATAGATAGATAGATAGATAGATAGATAGATAGATAGTAGATATTATTATATTATATACACATATATTATGCCTATATATGCATATATGTGTGCTTATTTTTAGAGAACCTTATAAAATAATATTTCCCTGTGGCTTTTTTCAAATATAGTTACAGATCAATGGAGGGTAACTATGTGGGAATTCATTAAGCTGCCACTAGAGGGAGGGCTAACCAAGAGCTGGGCATAAATACAGAGGCATCTGCCTTTTTCTTTTTTCTTTACTTTACTTTACTTTCTTTATTAAAAGTTTTTATTTGGCATATTTTCATTCCTTCTTTGAGAATTCCATCCATTCACATGATGCATAGCAGGAGAGTGGAGAAAACCAGCAATGGTGGCTATAGAAATGTGACTTCTAGAAGGAACTGGATTTCACAAGGAAAAACTTAGTAGCTGTTAAAAAACTCTAGCTTCTTAGAGCCTTGTGGAAAGCTGATCCTGATGATTTGACTTTAATGGGCCACTGACTTAAGAGTATTTGGGGTGGGGGCTGTCAGAGGACAACCTCAAGCCTTGGTCCTTGCCTTTCCACTCTGTTAGAGACAGGATCTCTCTGCCATTTCATAAGCTAGGCTAGCTGGACAGAAAGCCTCTGGAGATTTTCTTGTCTCTACCTCCCATTTCCAAGTAGGGAGGCATGGAGACTTCAGACTCCTGCATTAATGCATTCAGCTTTTAGGTGGGTTCTGGGGATCCGAACTCAGGTTATCAGCTTTGTCCAGAAAACATTTTTACTGTCTGAGTCATATTCCCACATATAAACTGCTCTCTTTGGTCCATACCTGTATTGGTGGTGTTTTTTGTAAATCTTATAGTAGTTTTGCTTTTGTTAGTAGCACCATAATGAAGAACAATTATCTCCTTGAACAGTCAAAGGTGTTCCAATATTGTTGTTGTTGTTGTTGAACTACATGAACTTTTCTAAAAATAGAGAATGGAACTTTGTGGCTACATTGAGACAATGACTCTGTATTCATAGAACAACCAGAAGATCTAAAGGGGAAAACAAATGACATGTGAAAGTGGATATAGTCCATATATAGAGAACTACATCACTGGCATCTAAGCACTAAGAGCATTGTGGGAACTGTACAGCCATATAAAATTATATTTTTCCTTTCTACCTTTGATTAATTGGCAGATATTGAGCAAGATGCCTCTCTTAACCTTCATTTTTTCCTCTATGACGACACCCCACAGAAGCAAGCTGTATGTGACACCATGGAAGAGTCACAGTCATAAAAGTTAGGCTCTTTCAGGAATGAGAAAAGGAGAAACATTAGAAATAACAAAGGGACTACAGAACAGTTAGAAAGTTCAGAAAAAGAAAAGAAAGGATATGCAGTGGGAGTGAGGATCAGACCACCCAGTTCACCAGCAGAGGAAGGATCTTGAAGGCTATGATCCGCTAATTAAATCAGGTGGCCCTGGTACCAAAAACTGTCTGTCCTAGCTAATGGACAAGTTCATAGTTCTCAGAAGCTGTAAACTCAATTGGTTAATCTTGTATGACAGTGATTCCTCCTGCAAGGTAGGTCAGCACTGGCAAAGAAATTCATTGTCCATTCTGTAGAATGCTGTAGCCAGATGCAATAGCCAGACTTTTAACTACTTCATTGTTTTTGTTTCCTATCTCCCTACATCACCCCTATATCTTCCAACCCCCCAACAGTAGATAAGAGATAAAGAAGGTTAAAGGGGAAATGGCATGTCAATATTGTTAGACTACTTCCTGCTGAGTAGTGGCATCAAGTTCCTCCGGTCAGGGTTGATCTTCGCCAACTGGATATCCACTTTCTTCTACTCTTTGCACATGAGCACTTGACAAACCACAACTAACTGCACCAGGTGTGAGGGGATACAGAGCTGACTCTCTTGGGCCTCTGGCATTTAACTACCCTCTGAAGAGTCCCCAGAATTCCCAACATATACTATCTTCAGCTGGCAATCATGCCCCTCCTAGAGCATGAGACAAATCATTGTTAGATACCGTAGACAACCTGAAGCAGCCCCATATCTCATACCAACCGAGATTAAAAGAAAAATATGTTCACATAACTTTTCTGTGTTTTTAAAGAAACCAAAATTCTCACTACATGTGCTATCATGAAAGAAAAGGACATTTCTTTAGACTGAAGTACTCTGGGCAAAAAAATAACAATCATAAATCAGGATGCCTGGGATGACCCTGTAACAGTCTCTGGGAGGAAGTGGACTACAAAGAAATCCTGAGAAGAAAAGGGCTGGATGCAGACCTGCTGAGAAATTCAAGACACAGGATGCTTGTGTTAGGTACAGCATATTGGTTGATGGTCCCATCTTCTGTGATAAGGGGTAAACTGCATCACATGAAGATGACTGTATACAGGTATCCCAGAGCCAGGGATCAGCAGGTAGAGCAAACCCACAAACTCCAGGGCTACATGCATTTTTCCATGGGAAAATTTAGTAGAGCACTCAATTTCAACACCTTTTTTAAATTTAACTCAACTTCTTTCAATTTTCCCTTCTATGATTCATTCTTTAATTTCATTCATTTACTATTTTTATTTTTTTCCTTTATTAATTTTATTAACTTTTAATTTCATAGTCTATACTATCTTTGTGAGTTTGTTCTGTGGTCATTGCTGATCATTTAAATCAATTTCTGTGCATGGTTTTGTTTAGTATTGTTGTTGTTACAGCAGTTGGTTCTTTCTTCCCTCAGAGACACTAAAGAGTGAACTTTCAATTCAAGACTATTCACTAATGAGATCCCAAGTAAATCTGGATGATAAATCTACCCAAACAAATGCACAAATCATAACACATGAACTGAAGAAACAAGAAAATTACAGCAGCTTGGCTACCCCGAACCATCATGCTGAACTAAAAACCAAATTCAAAGGTATTGAAATAGGTACTAAAAAATGTACTAATAAGAGTGGTCAATGACTTCAAAATAGATACAAACAAACAGATAAATGAAATAAGGAGATCAACATAAGAACTGGATATTAAAGTCCATGATTAATAGGAAAGGCATCATCTGGGGTGAAAATTTGAGCAAGGAAATTGGAGTTAAAAACAAATGAAAAACTGAATTGAATGAACATAGCAGAAAGCTCACAAGTAGGCTCAGTCGAGTAAAAGAAATAATATCAGAGATGGAAGACACAATTGAGACTAATTGTTGAGACTGAAATACTCCATTCAGACATAAATAAATATAGATTAAACTAAATAAGCATTACTAGAACTCACAAAAACTTTGGAACGTAATCAAGAGACCCAACCTAAGAATCAATGAGTTAGAAGGAAATAAGATAAAAGCTAATATTGTTTTTAAAACTATTCAATAAAATCACAAGAGAAGCCAGGTGTGGTGACACATTTCTTTAATTCCAGCACTCAGGAGGCAGAGGCAAGTGGAGGTCAGTGAATGTCCACATTGGTCTACATAGTGAGTTCTGGCCAGCCAGAGCTAGCTATACAGTGAGCCCTGATTTAACAAACTGTTTATGCTTCTACCATTTTAAGATTAAAGGCCAGTTTCAGACAAAGCTTGGATTAGTGCAATAATGGTGTCAAAAAGAGATCATATGGGGAATTCACACTAGTGGAAGAAAAATAAGATGCTTAATCAAAACTACAATACAATCTGGCAATAGAAGTATAAAAGTGGTAGCTGGGTCAGTGAGAATGGGTCAGGTTATGTTTTCAATGAGCAAATACTATGGATGAGGAGGGAGATGCTTTCATGAACAACTTCTATGACTCAGTTTCTAACTACACTTCTGTGCTTAGCACGTTGCATTTCTGTGTTGTGGAATCTCACTGCTAAGGAACACCTTTAACTTTTACTGTTCCCATCAGAGAAAGAACAATCAGAACAGATGTTACTATAGCATTTCTGAGCCCAGAGTTGGGTGTTTTGTTTATCACTAGTAGTTTTATGTATCAATAAATGGAACCACACTTTTCAAAGTAAGCTTCATCTGACACAATTCATTTGAAAAGAACAGAGGTCGTGATTGCCTTTACAGTTGTTGCTAGTGTTATTAATTAATGCTTCAAGCTGGTACATTTGGCATGTGGAACTCAATTATCTTTCCAGAAGCCTGGGGGTTTTTTAAATAATATGAAAAATTAAATCTATTTAATATAGACAACATTAAGGAGCTGTTTGGAATAAGTTTTTCCCAAGGGGCATTTCACAAATTTAAAAGAATAATTCTAAATTTCTTCCTCTCACATTTAGAAAACATGGGGAAATAAACTTTTTGAATAAATAGTGTTCAAACAATGGCAACATGCATGTGGGGGGGGGCTGCATAGTATTAAAGCTTATCTAAAATGCAATATCTGAAATGCACTGGAACTTTTTACAACAGGATGGAATGTGCTCATCTATTGTCTTCCTGATCTGTATATATGCCTTAGGAGACATGTTGGATGCTAAGAGAGGTTATTAAAAAGGAAAGGTGGTAAACTGGGTAGTAGTGGCATGTGCATTCTAGCACTCAGGACGCTGAGGCAGGCAGAAATCTATGAATCTGAGATCAGCCTGGTCTACCATCAAGTTCCAGGACAACCAGGACAACAAAGAGAAACCCTGTCTTGAGGGGCAGGAGGGGAGCAAAGCTCTGTCTTGGGGAAAGAAAAGAAAAGCAAAGCTGGTACTTTCTTATCAAATAAGTTGAGGAAGATTAAGGTAACAAGAATTAGGCTTTTATACATCAGAGATTTTCATGCACACCCATGAGTTGTAAAAGATTAGAAAGCACTTAGAAGGATGCATGCTATATAGGGAGCATTTCCCATATGCATTAGATAATGGAACATTTGTCCTCCAGTCAATACGTCTTGCAGACCACGTTTTGGTAGACAATACTTTAGAGATAAAGATAATGAAGTCACATTTGCACCAAGGGGAGGCCTGCTCACAAAGCAGAGGGTGAAACAAATATCCAAGGCATCTACAGAGGATGCTGTAAATGTTCAAGATTTGGACAAAGTTCTAAGGCTACCTACCTGTCAACAACAAATTAAACATGAGCTCAAATAGACTGCATTGATCTCTTCTTAAATGTGGACTTTGTTTTCTCTATTAAATTTATATCTCACAGCTGGGATGTACTCCATGGTAGAGTGCTGCCTAAGTTCTCAAAATGAATCCCAGCACTGCAAAGAAAAAAGTAAATACATATAAAGTTTAAAAACATTTTACAAATATAATCTCATAGAGAAATCCCTTTCCATACTGCTTCTGTAACTGAAGGCTAGACAGTTGCATTTTCCTGACCAGTCTTTGACATGCATTCCTCTGAATACCTGAGACTTGATATCTAGTCTGCCAGGTGGCACAACTGGAACTCTCTCCACTCATAGCAATCAAAATGTTTAAAACTTTCCCTCTCGATGAGACCTGTGCAACTAGCTGAGAAATTACTTAGTAATATGAAGCCACAAAGATAGTAAATGATGGAGCTAGAGTACTGGCTGCTCTTTCAGAAGTCCTAACAATCACATGGTGGCTCATAACCATCTATAATTGTAATCTCATGGGATCAGATAACTTTGTCTGGAGTTCAGATAGATGTACATGCAGACAAAAACATCCATATATATGTATATATAATAAATCTTTATTGTTGTCTTTTTTAAGTTTATTTATTCATTTTTACATCCTGATCATAGCCTGTCCCCTCCCCTCCTCTGGGTCTTAGCCTCCTGACCCTTTCCCCTTATCCTGAGAAAAAGGAAGCCCCTCCGTACCCTCCCACCCATATAGTCACATCAGGACTGAGCACATCCTCTTCCATTGAGGCATTCAATGCCTCCCTATTTTGGAAAGTGGTCAAAAAGCAGACACTAGAGTCTATGTCAGAGATAGTCTCCATTCCACTTGCTAGGGCACCCACATGATGACCAAGCTGCCTATTGGTTGCATACGTGCTTACATATGTATTAGGCACCTAGGTCCAGTTCATGCATGCTCTTTGAATGGTGTTTCAGTCTCTGTGAGTCCCCATGGACCTTGGTTAGTTGTCTCTATTTATCTTCTTCAGGGGTTCTTATCTCCTCCGGGTCTTTATATCTTTCCCCTGTTCTTGCATCCGTGCAAGATACTCCGTACTCCTCCTAGTGGTTGGTAGTGAGTTTCAGCCTTTGTTTGGATCCTCTGCAACATGGAGAGTCTCAGAGGGTAGTTATGCTATGTCCCTGTCTGTAAGCATGTCAGAGAATCTTAGTAGTGATAGGGGTTGGCACTCTCCCTTGGGGTAGATCTCAGGTTGGGACCATCATTGATTGAACATTCCCTCATTTTCTGGTATATCTTTATCCCTGCACTTCTTATATACAGGGTAACTTTTGATTTGAATTTTTTGTGGGTGATCCCTCCCTCCTCCGGATGTCCTACCTAGCTAGAAGGATGTCTCTTCAGTGTCCATATCCCCTTCTGATAGGAATCTCAGGTAGAGTCACCCCCATATCATCCCAGGGGTGTTACCTGTTTCTGGTCTCCAGCCTGTCTCAGAGATGCCCCCCCTTGGTTTCCTATTTTTCTCCCTGCCTTCTCATCTCTTGACCCTGCTCTCCCCACAATTGATCCCCACTTGATGGGGTAGTGTCAAGCATTCTAAATTTTAATTAATTGGTCCTACTTGCTGTCTGTTACTTACATTGACTCTGCTTGGTTAAATAAATGCTGAGGCCTGAGATTGGGCAAAGACAGAGAAAGGTGGGACTTCCTGAGATTAGAACAGGAAGCCTGTGCTTTAGACAGAGGATTAATACATTTCATCCAGGAACAGGAAGAAGGAAGACACACACCATGGGTTAGAAAAAAGAACCTCATTCCACATGGCCAGGAACATTGGCATAGCATGGAGAATGGCAGTCCAAGGGGATGTATGTATATATGGGGTCATATTTGGGTAATAGAATTAAAGCTAGCTTAGATGGGCCAAGATTGCTCAATTCAGGCCAAGGCTTGTTAAAATCCACATGGTGTCTGTATTCTCATTTATAATGGCAGGTTAAGAATTAACTACTACAGAATCAATTAAATATAACCTAAACACTGGATAAATAATTTAATTAGCCATATTTTTTTCTACAAATGGCACCCAACATGACATAATTATTATCTTTTTTTACATATGGCACATAGTTTTGGAAGTTGCTTGCTCTGCACTTCCTATCTATTCAGATATATTTATCCTTCTCAGATTTCTGATGTGATTGAAGACTACATAGTTATAGCATCACAGTAAATTTTAAGTCATCTAGGAATTAAAAGGATGTTTTAAGGTTAAGATGGTTTAGTTAATAATGTAAGTTAGGATGGAAGTTGAATTAGGTATAGATTCTTAAACTCATCAAGAGAGATATGTAATAGAATGTATGTCCTAGACTAGTCAAATACATATGGACTGGGTGTTGAGAATGTATGTCACACCTTTTAGTTTTCATAATTGTTTTTATTGTTATTGTATTGGGTTTATTGTTGTATTTATTGTTATTAAGAAAAGGAGCCTTTTGTTAGACTTAAAGGGGGAGATGTTGAGAGAAGGTCTAATATTGCTTCTGATAGGTTGAATTCAATGCTGAGATCTGGTTACTGCCCCTTCTGAGGCATTCTCTTGATTGGTTAATAAAAGTCGCTTATGAACAATTAGCTGGGCAGAAAGAGTATAGAAAGGCGGGACTTCCTGAGATTAGAACAGGAACCCTGGGCACACTCAGAGACTCTCTCTTTCCTCTGGGAGACACAGAAGGAGACAGACATCTGGAGAATGCTGGAAGGTAATTGCAGGCACATGGTGGTTTGGGATTAGGTGATCCAGGTTAACTTAAAGTAGCTAATTGAGAGTCTGCCCAGCTAAGGGCTAAGCGTTAAAACATTAAAAGGTCTTGGTGTGTTTAATTATTGGGGAAAAGACTGTGGCGGCTTATAGGCCCTCAGTCCAAGCAATCCCAGGCCATTGGAATTCCACACTTCGGGACTTCCCTGGGGCCCAGGCGAAGCTGCCACCAAGCTGTTGGTAATTCTACTGACCTAATATAACAACTTATATTAATTAACAGAGTTTAGGTTACAGGTGGTGTAGGCCACCCTTGGTCCCAGGGCTCTTTCTCTAGGATAAGTTAGGCAACCGGTTAAGGCCCACGGGCCAGGCCGCCACTCCTCTGCCAAGCTGCCAGTTACTCTGCCAACCTAATCTTACAGTTTATATTTACTAATAACTATATTAATTAATTAATTTGCACCCCTTCCCCTCTTCTCTCCCTGTCCTACCCAGTTCCCTCTCTTCATCCACTTACACTATCTATTCTATTGCCTCTTCTGAGTGGGATTCAAGTATCCACCCTTGGGCCCTGTTAGTTGCTTACCTTCTTTGGGTCTGTAGATTATAGAATGATAATCCTGTGCTACATGGCTAGTATCCACTTATGAGTGAGTACATATCATGTGCATCTTTATGAGTTATCTTACTCAAGATGATCTTTTCTAGTTCCATCCAGTTGCCTGAAAAACTTATGATTTCCTTGTTTTAATAGTTGAGTAGTATTCCATTGTGTAAATATACAATATTTTCTTTATTCATTCTACAGTTGAGGGGCATCTAGGTTGTTTCCAGTTTCTGGCTATTATGAACAAAGTTGAACAAATGTCCTTGTGATATGGTGTGGCCTCTTTTGGCCCAGGAATTGTATAGGTGGATCTTGGGGAAAGACTATTCCTAGTTTTCAGAGATATTGCCAGATTTATTTACAAAGTAGTTGCAAAAATTTGTACTTCTACCAACAAATGGAGTGTCCCCTTTTCTTCACATCCTTACCAGCAAGCTCTGTCTCTTGAATTTTTGATCTTAGCCATTCTGACAGGTGTGAGATGGAATCACAGAGTTGTTTTGAGTTGTACTGGAAAAAGATTTTCCAAGTAAATAGACACAAGAAGCAAACTGGAGTAACCATGCTAGTATCTAATAAAACAGATTTTCAACCAAAATCAATCAAAAGAGATGAAGAAGGATACCTCATACTCATCAAAGGAAAAAATCCACCAAGATGTTCTCAATTCTAGACATCTATGCCCCAAATGCATGGACACAAATTCTGATGACTATGAATGTTGAGCATTTCTTTAAGTGTTTCTTGACCATTTGAGGTTCTTCTTTTGAAAATTCTCAATTAAGTTCTGTATCCCATTTTTTAATTGGGTTATTTGGTTTGTTGGTATTTACTTTTTTGATCTCTATTTATTTTGTGTATTAACCCTCTATCAAACGTAGAGTTGGTGAAGATCTTTTCTCAGTCTGTAGGTTGCCAATTTGTTCTCTTGGCAGTGTCCTCATATAATGAGTTTGGCAGTGTTCCTTCTATTTCTATTTCGTGGAGGAGTTTGAAGAGTATTGGTGGTAGCTCTTCTTTGAAGGTCTGGTAGAATTCTGTGCTGAATCCATCTGGCCCTGGGCTTTGTTTTGGTTGTAAGACTTTTAATGGCTGCTTCTATTTTCTTAGGGATTATAGGACTGTTTAATTTGTTTACCTGTTCTTTATTTAACCTTGTTATGTGGAATCTATCAAAAAACTTGTCCATTTTGCTTAGGTTTTCCAATATTGTGGAATATGGGTTTTTGAAGTAAGACCTAATGCTTCTTTTGATTCCCACAATGTCTGTAGTTACTTCCTCCTTTTCATTCCTAATTTTGTTGATTTGGCTATTTTCCCTCTTCTTTTTAGATATTTGCTAAGGGTTTTTCTATTTTGTTGATTTTCTTGCAGAACCAGCTCTTCGTTTCATTGATTCTTTGTATTGTTTTCTTTGTTTCTAAGTTATTGATTTCAGCCCGGAGATTGATTATTTCCTGCTGTCTACTCCTTTTGGGTGTGTTTGCTTCTTTCTCTTCTAGAGCTTTCAGGTGTGCTTTTAAATTGCTAGTATGAGAACTCTATTTCTTTTTGAAGGTACTTAGTGCTATGAAATTTCCTCTTAGCAATGCTTTCATTGTGTTCCATAATTTTGGATATGTTGTGCCTTCATTTTCATTGAATTTTAGGAAGTCTTTAATTTCCTCCTTTCTTCCTTGACCCAGAGGTCATTGAACAGAGAGTTGTTCAGTTTCCATGAGTTTGTAGTTTTTCTGTTGTTTCTGTTATTGTTGAAGTCCAGCTTTAAGGCATGGTGGTCTGATGAGATACAAGGTGTTATTTAAATTTTCTTGTATCTGCTGAGGCTTGCTTTGTGTCTGAGTACATGGTCATGTTTGGAAAATGTTCTGTGAGGTACTGAGAAGAATGCATATTCTTTTGTATTTGGGTGAAATGTTCTGTAGATGTGTTAGGTCCATTAGAGTCATGACCTCTGTTAGTTTCATTATTTCTCTGTTTGGTTTCTGTCTTGTTGTTCTATACATTGGTGAGAGCAGTGTGTTGAAGTTCTCCCACTACTAATGTCTGGGGTTCAATGTAGGATATGAGTTTCAGTAACGTTTCTTTTATGAATGTGGGCGTCCATGCATTTGGGGCATAGATGTCTAGAATTGAGAACATCTTGGTGGATTTTTTTTTCTTTGATGAGTATGAGGTATCCTTATTTATCTCTTTTGATTGATTTTGGTTGAAAATCCATTTTATTAGATACTAGTATGGTTACTCCAGCTCTCTTCTTGGGTCTATTTACTTGGAAAATCTTTTTCCAGTCCTTTACTCTGTAATAATGTCTATCTTTGTTGTTGAGGTGTGTTTCTAGTAAGCAGCAGAATGATAGATGTTGTTTTGTCATCCATTCTGTTTGCCTGTGTCCTTTTATTGGGGAATTAAGTCTATTGATATTGAGTGATACTAATGATCAGTAATTCTTAATTCCTGTTATTTTTATGTTGGTGGTGGTAGAATATGTTTATATATGTTTCTCTTCTTTTGGTTTAGCTGATGTGGGCTATTTATCTCCTGTGTTTTCCTGAGGGTAGTTAGCCTCTTTGGTTTGGAATTTTACTTCCAGGATCTTCTGTAGGGCTGGATTTGTGGGTAGATGTTGTTTACATTTAGTTTCGTCATGGAATATCTTGTCTTTTCCATCTACGATTATTAAGAGTCTGTGCTAACATCTGTGGTCTCTTAGGGTCTGCAAGATGTCTGTCCAGGCCCTTCTGACTTTTAGCGTTTCTGTTGAGAAGTTGGGTATAATTTTAATAGGCTTGCCTTTATATGTTACTTGGCCTTTTTCCCTTGAAGTTTTTAATATTCTTTCTTTGTTCTGTACACTCAGTGTTTTTATTATTATGTGGTGGGTGGATTTATTTTTTCTTTTTTTTTTTTTTTTGATCCAGTCTATTTGGTGTTCTGTATGTTTATAGGCATCTCTTCCTTTAGGTTGGGGAAATTTTCTTGATAGGAGTCCTACTCCTATCAAGCCCCCTCAGTTCATCAGTCACATTATGGCTAAGAGTTTCCTTTGCACTGGTGCCCAACATGGCAGTCCAGCTAGAGTAAGGTGTTCCACTAACAGGCACCGTAGACCATGATAGACACTGCCTCCCAGCATCACCACTTGCTAAGTGATCTGTATGAAGGTCAGGTTGTCTGTCATCTGTATATGTATAGCGTATTTAGCTGGCTCTTGTTCTTTGTGTCTTTACATTGGCCCTTAGTCATCTGGTTGTCCCTGATGTTAGCTGGATGTTTCTGACACTGTCTGGACTCTTCAGGCCCTCAGAGAACCTTGAGCCCAGCTGTTACCCTTCTAGTTGTGTTCCAGGTGAATCTGTAGGCTCACTGGTCCTCTGTTAGCTGGGTCCCTAGTGGGATGGAGGAAGTCTGAGTGGGGTCTAACCTCTCTGGTCCTGGGTGCCAGCAAGCCTGTATGCTCCTGTGGCTGGGGGACCTTCTCAGGCAGGAAGGTTATGGTGCTGGGGTTGGAGGTGCCGGCAGTATGCAGCTCCAATAAATCTTTTTTTTTTTTTTTAAGAAAAATACTAAATGGTAACATCGAACCATTCTTATATATTTGGTTGTGAGCCTAGCCTTTAACGGCTGAGCCATCTCTCCAGCCCGAACCATTCTTGAATGAGATACTTTTTTCACTAACACTAGGATTTGACAAGAAGAAGAACAAGATCATAGGTTTGTTGTCCAAGAAAGTATCAAAAAAGAAAAATAATGAAGTCCATAATATTGATGTGCAAAGAGACAGCTAACAGGAGTGAGAAAAGAATAAAATACAGAGACCAGTGAGCATCCAGACACATGTCCAGTCTATTGCCATTCGAAATCTTGGGAAATTCCTTCCTTTTTTACATTTCCATATTGCTTGGTTTTCAACACAGCTACATGATATTAGAGTTAGATATGGGTCTGTTTTAAGCTTATTTTCAAACTGAATAATTTATGATCTGACTTTCCACATCGGGTCAGGTCAGTGTATCATGCCACTTACCTCAGCAAGTCAGAATTCCAATAGCTTTGTTCATCAAGAGATTTAAAATATAAATTTTAAACATCTCAACTACTCCAAGTCCATGCCTCAGTTTCCATGAAATTGTCACTCCTGCTTTATTGAAGAAGTTCAGAGTACAGGAAGGAAGGAAAAATGAAAGATTTAAGCATTGAAAGATTAGTGGTAATTTAGTATTTTCTCTGTTTTAATTTGTGTGTGTGTGTGTGTGTGTGTGTGTGTGTGTGTGTGTGTGTTACCATGTGAGTGCAAGTGGTTGTGAATGATCAGACATGGATGTTAGAAACTGAATTTGGGTTCTCTTAAATATTGAGCCATCTCCCCAGCCCAGTTGACTGTATTAAATGTCTATATTGAATGAAGTAGAATTATAAATGTCCACTCAAAGCTAAATTTCTAAGAATGTAACTAACTTTTAAAATAAATTTATTTATTTATTGCTTCAGGTTACATCTCCATCATATTGTCCTCTTTCCCCCCTTTCCAGCCCTGCCCTCCCACCTTCTACCCCCTAACCCTTCCATCCCACTCCTCTGGTGTGGAGTGTCCCTACATAACAGTCCCCCACCCCAGTTCAGAAATTATATGAGGGCCAAGAGCCTCATCATACACTGGGGGCCTACAAGGCAGTACCACCAGGGAAAAGTGTCTCATTGCCAGGGAGAGAAAACTAAAAAACAAACAAAACAAAAAAGTCTATGTTCATGTTCCCTTTGGTGTGTTGGTTGTAGTATAGATATCCTGTACTATATAGCTAAAATCCGAATATAAGTGAATAGATGCCATGTGCATCCTTCTGAGTAAACTAATTCCGTAGAAGTATTAAGGCCTTCACTGAGAATGTGTAGCCAAAAGATGACAATGTAATAATGATGGGATAACAATTTCTTATTCAGTGCTTAACACACAAATGTTCATGCACACAGGCAGACAAAATCCTTTAAAGATGTCAGATTTTAAATTTTATACTATAGCCAAGAATGTTTTTGTGTTTTCTTGAGTAGCTAAATGCTAATATCTAAAACAAAAATCAATCCTAAAAGTCTGGCAAACAAACCAAAAAGCACACCAGTATTCTCAAAGCAATCAATCTTCAAACTGTTGTTTCACAGATCAGTCCTTTCATAGAGCCAGGACATGTTGTTATTGGAAGGCTGGGGACATGAAAGAAAATGAATTTAGTCTGCAGTTTTGTAAGACAACAAATTCCCATAGTCTCCAGAAACTTCACTGATAATTAGCATTCTATCTTTGATCCAGGAAAGAAAATACATCCCAGCTGCTTTATACACATCTGTTTCTCTTCTCAGTAATATCTGTGAGGTACTTTAAATCTGTCTGTGCAGTGTTGACAAACATCCCTCCCCCCCCCATTTTCCAGATGTAAATGTTAATACAAAATTGGCTCAAACTTCAGCTTTGGCCTAAGCCATTATCCCCTGCTCCAGTCTCTAATCTTACACTAGCTTTACCTGAAGATTTACAATCCCAGTTTCCACCAATGGATGGCATCATGTGGCCTGCATTTGTGCAAAGGAAAAATCAGCCAGAAGAATAAAGGACTAGGTTTTCTTTGTTTTAGTTTGTTTTTCCTGCTGTTTAATTGATATGGTTAATAAGTGTGCTGACTAATGTATGTCAACTTGATGCAAACTACAGTCATCTGAGAGGAGGGAACCTCGATTAAGAAAATACCTCCATAATATCAGGTTGCAGGCAAGTCTGTAGGGCATTCTCTTAATTCGTGATTGTTAGGGAAGGGCCCAGCCCATTGTGAGTAGTTCCATTCCTATGCTGGTGGTCCTGGGTTCTATAAGAAAGCAGGCTGAACAAGTCATGAGGATCAAGCCAGTAAATAGCACCCTCCACAGCCTCTGCATCAGCTTCTGCCTCCAAGTTCCTGTCCTGTTAGAGTTCCTGTCCTGACTTCCTTCAATGACAAATAGAAATATGGAAGTATGAGCTGAGTAAACCCTTTCCTCCCCAACTTGTTTTTTTGGTAAGGGTGTTCATCTCAGAAATAAAAAACCCTAAGACAATAAGTAAATGTTTAAAACAGTAAAAAATAAAATTAAATTAAAAAGTGTGCTTCTAGGTTCACCCCAAGTTTATATCTTCTAAGAAGTCACTTCCTTTTTCTCTAAAGCTTTGTCATGTTTTCTAAAATTCTACAGTCTCTTCCTCAAGACTGATTTATGCTTACTATCTTCCTCTGAAAGCATTCATGGGTGTTAATTGTGCCGTCTCAGCTCCATGGGACATTCAGACTCTCACCATTATAACTGAGTCTGCATCCTCCAAGCCACCCAGCATGGCTTCATACACCCAGGCCTAGGTACATACAAATCCTTGCCAGGTGCATTCTAGTTGATTCTACACTCAAATTCCTACCAACAGTGGTGACCCCCGCCTCAACCAGTTCCCCACCACATTCACACACTCATTCATGGATGTTGAATGAGTTCTGAGAAGAGATTGTCTACTCTTCTACTATGGTTTTTATTTATTTGTTTTTGCAGATAGAACAGAATTAGATCTTCAGAACATGAATGATAAATCAATTTTATTTATTGTACAGACCACATGGTATGTTTCAAATGCTTAGAGGGTGTGCATAGATTCTCTCTCTCTTTCTCTCTCTCTCTCTCTCTCTCTCCCTCCCTCCCTCCCTCTCTCTCTCTCTCTGTCTCTTTCTCAATGACTTCACAAGTGCTATTACACACACACACATACACACAGAGAAAGAGGGATCATGATCACTCTGCCTTTGTATTCAGGCTCTGGTTTTCATTACAAATAAAAGCATATCAGGAAAACAGTAAGTCATAATTGCATTTTGTCCCTAAAAATCTATATCGCTATTGCCTCATTCACTCTTGCAATGCCCACTCACAGCACATAGCATGTACATCAGCCAAGCTGAGCTTAAATATAGCCAAGGGACTCACCTTTCAGTTTGCTAGTGAATTAATCAATAGGAACTATCAAAAGTCACCTGAATGACAGTACTCTGCTCCTGCAGAAACAGTAAATCTAACACAGCAAAGGCCAGCAAATTGAAAGTCCAAATGTCCCCGACTAAAGATCTCTGAACTATCTCTACTCTGCCCCACTCCAGAGAGTAAATGTTAGGCCTGACAGTAGCAGCCCAGCAAAGGAAGCACCATGAGTTGTTTCCCGTCTGTCCTGCAGCCTTTGGTAGCCTGCCGTAATATTTACACAGTGTTTGTTACCGGCTAGACAGTATTTCAAGTGCTGCACAAATATCACCCTGTTTAGATCTCATAATCAGTCTTTGAGGAAGGTAACATTATGTTTAGTCAAGCTGGAGCACAAGAAATGCAACCGCTTGTTGAAGGTACATTAGAGAGGGAAGATATGAACCGAGGTCTTTGTATCCAGAGCCCATCCCTTAACCACCATTGTGGTTTGAATGTAAAGTGTCCCCCAAAGGATCATGTGTTTGAAAACTTGGTTCCTCAGCTGGTGATGCCAGTTTGAAAGACTGTGAAACCATTAGGAGATGAAGACTTTGCTGGAGGAAGTGAGTCGCTGAGGGTGGACCTTAAGATTTGATATTCCAGCCCCCCTTCCTGACTGTTCTCTGTTTCTTGGCTACTGGTATAAATGTAACCAGCCACCTCAGCTCTGGCATGGGTTTTTTCCTCCTTGATGGACTATACCATGTCAAATTCTAAGCCTAAATAAAACCTTCCACCTTTAAGCTGCTTTTTGTCAAGTATTTGATCAGAGCAGCCAGAAAAGTAACTAATAATAATCATATGTTGAATAGGGGAGGTGGTCAATGTGATCTGGGAAGGGGAAAATGCTCATTCATCCCCACCTAGATAGAATCCTACCTCAACCACTGTGTGACCATAGATAGAGTTTTACTTGTTTTATACATTTCATTGGTCAAGACAAAGACCTACTCACTTGAAAATCCAATGTTCCTGACCTGCAGAAGGATCAATGTTCCTAACTGACCAGGTCAGAGGTCTTGCCCTGCTCAGCAGGCAGACAAAGGCAGGAAACAAAAATTGGGGTGGGGGGCTCTTTCTCTCTAGATGTCCTGTTCTTCACAGTCATCAAGGGCATAACTTATATGGTGGAGAAGTGTCATGTCCCTTCTGTTCCACATTTATGCACAACTGCAGTAAAAAACCCATCCCAGACTAGGTGGGCACTCTGTCTCCTGTAGCACAGAATCAGATGGGGGCTGAGGAGAAAGCATACTACAGCAGAGAAACACAGTGGGCTACTCTGTATGTAGGTGAGCCAGGAATGTAGGTGCATACAAGCATCTTTCAAAGGGGATTTTGAATATTCATACATTTTCCCTACACAGGTTTTAAATATTCATGATTTTTGAGACTTGCAGTATACATCTGTCACTGGTTACATGACTCAAAATGTGCCTAGACTTGTGCCAACTCCTTCTTAGAGTGGCCTTTACTAGTATAATAAAGCAAAGGTTATTTCCAGGCATGCGTTTCTTCCTGAACATGTTCAAGGTTAGGGGAAATCCTCCACACCTTAGAGCAGGAAGGTAGGGAGTGGGACAGTTAGATGAAACTGTCTAAAGCACTGTTCATCGTGCTGGAGAAACTGATGGTTGTTTTTCCTGCCTCGGGAAGCTGGTGATTGCTATAACCTCAGTCTAGTGGTTTAGGTCTTGGCCACAGCTTCTTTTAAACACTATACTCTCAACGTTAACCCCTTCAACAGTTTACACCTTCACTGTGTCCTGTAGTTTTCTTTTCTTGCCTGTCACAGGTCAGAACACAACTGAATACTGCTGGACTCCTTCTTTTAACACATAGTTTCAAAATACACCTAATACCCCAAGTAAAACAGCTGGTCCTTACTAAAGTATATTGCACTGCATCTCTGCCCACAACAAAATGCCATCAGAGGAAGGCACCTCACCTCCCAGCTATCTCTACTTTCACCATCTCTGCTTCCATGCCGGCAGCCCTGATGCAGTTTCTCTTCCTCTATCACTCACAGAGCTATGGCTGAAGCAGCCACTTTATCAGTCACCATCCCTCTCAGTTCAGGCACTCTGGACTGCCTTCCATTAAACATCAGGTGACCTTTTTAAAAAGTACAGATCTTGCCATCTAACTCTGCTCCAAAAACTAAACAATAAAAACATTAAAAATACCTAAAGCAGGTGTCCAAAACAAACATGAAAAAAAAACCATATTAGTATAGGATAGCACAGCATAGCAGGTCTTCAAGTTAGTAAACAACATACTGATATTTGTATATTCTGAAGAAAAACATTTTCACAGATATTTTCTCCTTTAATCTTCCCAAGAAAATCTCATCAACCTAGAAGCCCTGTAGCTACTCCCTACATTCTCTCTGCTCCAGCTGCACCAATGTACTTGTTTTTTCTGCCTTTACCCTGTTCTTTCATACATATTCTATTTTTCAGTTCCAAATACATTCTTCTGTATTCTAAATCTTATGAAAACTACTATTTTCCTCCTCTCCTTTGATCCTTTATCTTTTATTTATTTATTTTTTATCAGCTCATAGCAGTAGTCAGTCCCAGTTGTCCCTTCCAGGATACTCTACAATATTGCCCTCAGGGACTGAAAAACTTGCACAAACAGACAAATATGTTTTTATAAATAAAGGTTTATTCAAACATCACTACACTCCCTAACTTATAAACATTCATAGCTACTTTCACATAATATCTGAACATCAATAGAATTAGAGAACCATACCAGAGGTATCACTCTAAAACATTTAATATCTGGTCTTTTACAGAAAATATTTAATGACATCTGTTTTGCTTCATTTTTAGGTCAACTGAATACCTAAAGCATGCTGAAACTTGAGTCTGTAAGATCTACTGGGATGCTATGACTCAGTTCTAGTTTCGTGAGAAGATCCTGACAAGTACATTGTTGTTACAACACAGGCTATAATTTTTTTCATAAAATTAAGCTGCTAAAATGTTCCCAGGACATTGGTTTTAGATGATTCTCTCACTTCAGATAATGACTTCAGGGTTCCAAATCAGCAAGGGTCGACCCTTTGGGATGTGCCTATGACTCAAGTGTGAGAGCACTAAAGAACCTGTCACATAGCTGCCTGACACTCAGAACAACTGGGAATAGAGATGCCATGAGGGCCACTGACCCTCCTAAGGTTGTACCAAGTATGTTCCATTTACTTGATGCTAGTGGAGTGCACCCACCATTTACTCCCTAGTCTCCATGTCACGTTCTGGGCAGTCCCTCTGAGTGCCTTTTGCACAGTACTGACCTTTGAACAACTTCCTTTCTTGTCTTGGGATGACAGAGTCACATTGTGCTCAATTAGTTTCCTAATCCCACAGGAGGAATGTTGGTTCCTTGCATGAGTGGACTCTCATGTTGTTCTTCCGGTAGTTCCCTCATCTACCTTTTCCAATGGTGTCCATGTATGGAAGACAGCACCGGTACAACACTGAAAGAGAGGAAGGCATAATCTAGGAGGGAATTTGTAGAAACATGTATCAATTCTACATTTATACTACAAAATCTCAAAGATCAAATTTAATATGGCCAGAAAGTAAATGATCATTCACATTGTTCATCAGGCTATGAGAGAGCTCACCATCTACAATGATGACAACCACTAACCTTTAAGAGAGTCCCTGAGAGCCAGTGTTTAGAACAGTACAATTGATACCTTGAGCGATGGTAGAATTTGCCTTAAATAAATGATATTAGAAAATCATCATGATAAGAGGCTTGATATTGTTCCAGCATGAGCAGATTCTGAAAAAGAATCATCATGGTGGGTGGCAACAGCATGTCTACTTTTCCTTGTGGTAAGAAGATATAAAATTAGTCTAGAATGGCACACCTGACAAAGAATTCAACAAGCTCTTCTCTGGACTAGACCAGGAAAAGGGGTTGTCAGGAATAATGCTGAATCTTCAAATGTGCTGATTGGAAAATAACAAAACAGCCAATAGTTCTTCTCTATTCAATCTCAAATTAGCAATGATCTGCCTTACCTAGCGTGAGCCCATTAACTTTTTAATATACTTTTAAATCAAGTTGTGTATACACATAAGAGCCTCACCTAAAACACTTGTATGTGTTCACTATGAAGCAATCCCCCCTGGCCATTTGTCTGGATGATCTTCATTTGGCAACCACTGATCAAATTCAGGGCTTTCAACCTGCCAAGAGCTGCTTACCATCAGAAGCCTGGGAGTGATCCTGGCTCCTTCACTCACCAGCTGTGTCATACTGAACAATTCCACCTCTCTGCATCTGTTACCTCAGGTATTAAATTTGTTACACTCACAGTTTGCCTGCAACCCTGATGCTAGTGTTTAAAGACTATATGCAAGAAGGACTAAGGCTAGTTGGTTTTGAGGAAGTATGGCAGCTATATGGAAGCTAGTATTTTTTCTTATATTATTTACTTATTTTAGCAGAATTTAAAATAATACTTCTTATATAAAGACACTGTTTCAAGCCTATCATAAGTATTCCCTCATTTAATTAGAAAGCACAGTCTAATTTGATGAATTTTAAAAAAAATTAAGGCACATATTTTCAATACTTCACCCAAGGTCACCAGCTAATAAACGAAAAGGCACCAGGATTCAAACACATCTTTGCTATGCTCTACTGCCTCTCAGGGGGACAAAAGCTATTAATATCATTCATTAAGTGGTAATATTTTATTATGATTATTATCATAAAGGAAAAATTGAAACCAAAATAGAAGTAGAGCTAAAAATAAACCCTGGATCTAATACTTCCCTGCTCGGCATCTTATCCACTCATCTGAACCATACCCTACTGAGAGGAGAACTGAGGAGGAAGTAGTAGAATTATACCTCTTCTGATGAATGAGAATGTTCGTTCAAAATATCAGGTATTGGAACCATAGTAGATTCTCACTACAAATAAAGCTGAAGGGGAAGCCAGCCCACCTTTCCTTGTTCCTAAATAAAAAGAAGAAACCACCCCATGCTCAAACTTCACAGAGGTTTGACAGTCACTGTATCATGTTATGCAAAGAGCAACGTCATGACTGCATCTATGCAGTGACCCCACGAGGTGTCAGTGTCTTAGAGGACTGGGCAATGTACTGCAAAGAAGACACTGCAATGAACAAAGTCGGGATTTGTCCTGAACTGTCAAACTATGGACAAAATATCAAGGCGTAGAGTGGGTTCAACGTTTTCAACAAAATCCTCTTTTCCCATTATTAAGAAACCCACTCTTACCTCTATGGCTCACTGAGACCACAGTAGAGAAAGAGCAGGCGGGAGCTAGTGAGGTGGTTCAGGAGGTAAAAGCCCTTGTCTCCTAAATTCTGCTCACAAAAATCTAGATAAGCTAGATGTAATAGCTCACATCTGTGATCCTAGCACAACTAAGGTGACATTGTAGGGGAAGATAAGAGAATCACCCAGAAGCTTTAGAGCCAACTAGGCCAAAGAGTGCAAAGCAGCAGAGATTCTATCTGAAAAAAGTCAAAGGAAAAAACTTACTCCTGAAAGTTATCCTCTGGAGAAAACTTATCCTGAAAGTTGTCCTCTGGTATACACACACAAACACTAAAGAAAAAGACCCAGTCAGTGACAGTAACATATTCTTTTGAAGATTCTAAGGTTGGTCCCAACTACTCATATCAGCTGCTACAGAGAATATACCATGGGATGGGATTGTCTATGTTCTCATAAACCTATTCATAAACACAGACAGTAACTCAATTCTGTCTATTGTCTCTTTATCCTAGCACAAATCCTTCTCCCATGTGGACTCTATCCACTAAATCTGGCACCTCCTCTGCATTCAGCAAGGGCTTAAATCTGAGCTCACAATAAGTGCCAGGACCTAGGCATCCCTTTCCCCCCCGAACATGTGGGAAACACCTTGACTATTCCATATCTTTGCCTGCTTGGACCTCAAAACCTACTTCCACTTCTAAATTCTGTTAGATGGTCACTCATCTTGAGGTCAGCAGCGAGATATTTCATCTCCGTCTTCTAACTCTCTCTCCCTTTCTATTTCCTTCATTTTATCGCTTCATCTTCCCATTTCAAGCATAATCTTCAGGTCTATACCATTTAATATAGTAGCCGGGAGCTGTATGTGCCTGTATTTTCTACATCTTTCACAATAAGGATGTTCAGTACTCATAACAGAGTTAGAAGTAAATTTTTAAAGGTATGCATGATAAGGCCTAACCCAAACCATGCCCAAAATTTCAGCATACAGTGATATTAAAATTTATCATGAGTTTTTAGTTCCAGGAAAGCACAGATCTTAAAGTGTATATAGCCGACCATCTGTACAAATAAGTCTGTGATCTCCCAGAGGTTTTGCAGCTAAACTCACCAGAATATATTCTGCTCCCTATGGCCCAAAAAAGGCCTCTCTTCTCTCCCTTTGTCCCAGTGGGTGAAGGCACATAGAACAGTAAGTAGGATGTGCTTCAAGCCAGATCATTCCACTCACAAGCTTCTCTGCCCAGGAGTAATGAGGCTACATGAGATCCTGAAGACAGACCCAGAAAGGGAATCTTGAATTGCATAATTAGGGTTAAAATTTCTCTAAGCTCCTTCTTTGACTGTCAAAGAAGAAACTGTGACAGAAAGCATAATGGCCAGACAAGCAACGTCAGTGTTATCAGAGAATTTTCTAGAAATAAAAATAATTTGCGGACCTCATGTCAGACAAGAAGAATTCAGAACTCCAGGGTAGAATCCAGTAGTTGTATTTAAACTACTCCTCCATGGGATTCTGATACTCACTGAAGGTTGAGAACCACTGACATCCTTCCTCTAAACAATTTCTTTCCTGGCAAGTAAGAGATAATAAAACCTAAACTTAAAATCTTTGTAAGGATTGGCGAGAAAATGAGTATAAAGGACCCTGCAGCAAAGTGCACACAAGGATTGCATTACTATTTTCTCCCTCAAAAAATTTTAGGGGAAAAATAAAAACAAGAATGAAACTATATTCATAGAAGGGTTGTATAACATGAACAAAGCCTTAGGTTCAAGGGGCAAACAATTTGGAGTGACATTGTATGTCTTAATGAATACAGGCTGTCTCAGGTACCCGCATGCCTATGTGTATAACACCACTCCTCAGAATGCGTGGGTGGTACTCCCTTTCTGCCCTCTTACCTACTAAATTAATCTCCATTGGGAGGCAAAGAGACAGCAACTTCTGTCATGTACATGAAGAAGAGTGAGGTGCTGTTTCCACACTCCTCCCTTCCCTAATTGATGTCTTCACTTTGATATTCCCCATGAAACACACACACACACACACACACACACACACACACACACACACACACA